>CM016721.1:66744792-66866944 GCA_005771605.1 Scutellaria baicalensis | reverse complement strand
GGACTTCACCTGATTCATAACCTGTGTAAACTTCTGGTGTCTTTACATATTTGTTGGCTTGATTGTTAGGTGGAGGTGTAGTTCCATCTTTTGATTGCTTAAGTTTCTTTCACTTGAGACAGTTCTACTTAATGTGGCCTGGTTTATGGCAGTGAAAACATCTCTTGCCTTCAACATCACTCTAATAAGTCTCATCCTTAGACTTCTTGGGAGTTCCAGGCTTTCCACCTTTCTTAACTACCCTTCTTTCTGGTTTGTCTGGCCATTAATCCTTCACCAGTAGATTCCTGAGATGCAGTGGAGTTCTTGGAGAGTTCCTTTGACTTAAGAGCAGTTTGAACCTCTTCTAAGGTTTGCACTTTGCCTTCCATAAAGTATGGAATCCTTGAAGTTTTCATAAGCTTTAGGCAGTGAGCTTAGCATCATCAAGGCTTTATCTTCTTCTGCAAGTTCCACATTCAAATTCTCAAGATCATCCTAGATCTTATTGAATTCATCCATTTGATCAATCAGAGACTTTTCATCCACCACCTTAAAGGTATAAAGTTTCTGCTTCACATACAAATGGTTAGCTAAAGATTTGACAAGATAGAGTAATTCTAACCTGTCCCAAATGCCTTTTGCAGTGGTTTCTCTTGCCACTTCTTCTCTTAGTGCCTTGTCTCCTAAACTCAAGATCAGAGTGTTATGTGCTCGTTCCATTATTAAACTTCGTTCATTCTCTGGCATAGCTTCAGGAATTACTTCTGCTCCCTTCAAAGCATCAGCCACACCTTGCTGCACCAGCAAGGCTTTGATCTTGATTATCCACAAACTGAAATTAGTCTTTGAATTACTCCACATAAAAACGTGTTGAAGCAATGGTTGATCGCCCTTCCCACAGATGATGCCAATTGTCGTGGAAATAATCAGAAATCAATCAAGAAAACAACAACAAACAATGATAAGATATCACATAAAATGACAAATCAAAAATAAAACTAAACACAAGAACACACACACTGATTTAGAGTGGTTCGGCTAGGGTCCACTTGAGCATACGTACAATATGGAATGATGAACACTTTTATTCAATCACTGAAACGATCCAAGAACATATTACAAAAACCCACTCAAGTACCACTCAGTCTAAATTGTGACTAACACTCTACTTTCTCGCACTAGAACCTTCTCTCTGAATACTAACTCTCTAAACTTACAGAATGCAAATTAAACTGCTATACAAGAGCTATTTATAGAAACAAGAATCATGAGATTTCATCAAGTATCGCGTGAGATATCGCGCCTGAAAGTCGGCTACTCGAAACCGATCGCAACAGACTCAGCCCAGCACATTTTCTTGAAAACTGCACCTCAACCGCTTTAACTAACTTGAAATTGCATTTCCAGAAGCGTGCTTTTATAAGTGTAACGCGACTTCTCCTTGCCTAAGCAAAAAATGTGAAAATTTGAGCTCACTATTTACATTTTTAAATTGCTTCTACACATCTTATATAATGCCTAATACCGCCTCCAACAAATTAAACGAACAAATGATTGAAAACAAAAAAAATTATGAACAATTGATCAAAACATAAAGATTACAAGAACATGAACTTATCTCTCACGCAAAACCCTAAACTGTGCTTCAAAATTTCAGAGACTTAAACTCATTCCAATCTTGCGTGTCAAACTGAATGAAACTGGAGCCTACTTATACGCCTCGCTGTGAGGAAATCACAACAACTTGAATCTTGAGAAATGGATCTAAATGAACTCACAATTGTAATTGAAACATTGTAGCTCGAACTACCCTTCTACACACAAGAATAAACAGCAATCGTTCGATCACGCTTGATGAGATCAACGGCTCAGATCTGCTCCGACTCAACTGACATACCCAACTTGAAATCGTGCTTCACAAATGCATGGCTATTCTTATCAGATACACTATAAGGACAGAAAACTTGAAAACGTTTATGGACAAAATTGTCAAAATAAATAAGTTAATAGGTAAAATTGCCGAACAAATAAGTTACTGGGTGAAAATACTTTGAAAACTAAGCTGCGCATGCTAATCACATACGAATTTAGCCCGTTTCGGTTGTTCAATCTAAATTTGAGCTAATTATTTTTTTAACCCATTAAATTTTTTGTTTTGAAAATTTTACCCATTATCTTTTTGGGCTAGGATTTTGCGCTTCATCTTTTGAAAATTTAGAAATTTGACCCAAATTCAGCTCGAACAGCCGAATCGAGCTAAATTCACACGTGACTAGCACATGCACCCTAGTAACTTATCTGTTTTGGCAATCTATCAATTAACTTATTTGTTTTAACAATTTTGTCCATTACCTTTTTCAGTTTTTTGTCCTTATAGGGTGTCACGTGCCAATCACATGCGAATTAAGGCCGATTTGGTTGTTCGGGCTGAATTTGGATCAAATTTCTGACTTTTTAAAAGATAAAGGATAAAATCACCAGCTCAAAAATATAATGGGTTAAATTGCCGAAACAAAAAATTAATGGGTAAAAAAATAATTAACTCGCTAAATTTGGGTTAAATTTCAAAATTTTCAGATTATTATAAAGTATTCGTGTTAGATTTTCCAACATTGATTTATTTTTTCTTTTTCAATCTTATCCTAAATCAATTGATTTTATTTGTTTGTTGAGAATATTCTTAATGAAGTGCAGTATGATTTATCTCTCTTCAGATTTGATTTAAAAACTCCAGTCTTTTGCTTTAGTTAAATAACTCTTTAACAAACTTTTCCCATTTTTAGAGAAAGTAGTTCCTATTCTTTGTGTGCTTGTTTTGATAGGATTTGATATGATTGGATATGAGATATTTACTGGTGAAGTAGTGCAAGATAGAAGATTCATCTAGAGCCTATAAATAGGACAAGAAGACTGGATATCAGTGTGCACAACGAGAATTTCAAAATCCCAAGTCTAGAATGTATTGAGTGATTAATATAGTAAAGAGAATCTCTTCTAGAGATTTTTCTATCTCCTTGTACTACATCGATCATCGAATAAAAGAATTTTCGCCTTGAAGACAATCAACGAATATTTATACTTGTGGATAAATCTTTATCTCTTGCTGTTTTATTTTAGGTTAATTTCAATTTTAGTTTCGTATGACTCTTTCCATTTTTGGACAACCAATTATATGTTTTCCACTTTTTGTCTCGTATGTTTCTATTTTTATTTTTTCAAATTTTGATCCTATATGTTTCAAATTTTTCTAATTTCAATCCAATTTTGATTGGATGGCTAGGGGAAATTTTACGTGACATTGACGATTTTCATAATTCCGACCAAATTGGACTGCAGTTGGAAAAAAATTGAAACATATGAGACCAAATTGAACAATAGAATCAAAATTGGAAAAAATAAAAACATACAAGACCAAAATTGAAAAACATATACTTGATTGTTTAAAAATGGAAAGGGTTATATAGAGGACCGGAATTGACATTAACCCTTTTATTTTTATATTTCAATTCCTTTGCGTGTATAACACAATGTTTGTTTATTCAAAATAATTCATTTAATCAAAAGAATTGTTTGTTTGATGAAACTAATAATCTATTGATATTTACCGATAGTGTCTCGATATTCCACCAATTATTACTGATATCCCATTAATACCTACCAATATTTTCCTTACATTTTAGCAATTTTTCAACAATTTGTACCATGAAGCAACTATTATAGAAATAGAAACCGATATATATTGATATTTTACTGATATTTTGATTAAATTTTCCGTTCTATAAAGGTTTGGTGAAAGAAAAAATATCGTAGAAATATAATTATGACCCTTTGTTTTATATGGGTGATGTGATAAAATGGAAATAATCAGCAATATTTCAGTATATTTTCATCAATTGTGATGAGAAATCAATCGGGAGTTAATTATTTATCTCATCATGTAGGGATACTTTAGATAGCTTTTAATTCATTCAATTGGGTCGACCCAACTCGAATCCGTGTTTTTTTTTTTTTGCTTCAGGTGTTGGGACTTTTATGTTGTTATATTTATGTTGTATTGGTGTGAACTTTATATACAAATATCATGACCATTATCTACTACTTAAAAAAATTAAGAAGAATTTCAGTTATTTTTGGATCTCACATACATTTATGAGGTATTATTCATAGCTTTACATGATGTTAATCGACCTTAATACATAAATGAATGACTATGTTAATATTAAATTATAAGTAATCTTATATATAAAAACACAAATATTTCCTGAAATAGTAATATGAAAATTTTCCCGCCAAAAACATCATGCTAAAATTGGAAATGATTTTTTTAAAAATAAATAATAAATGATATTTATTTTCTATTAATAGATAAATAGATACTATATATATATATATAAATGATTGTGAATAAAAATGGGATATTGTTTGATGATGTATACATATAAGGAAGTGATATGAAAATAAACATTCATACATATTATCTATATAGTAAGTCAACTTTAATTATTAAATTTCAATTGATATAATAATTTATTTTATGTAATGTTAATTGGTAAAATCTATAAAAACAATATAAAAATATTTAATTTATTCACTATTAGCCAATGTATGAATAATATATATAATAAAATTTACGTCACTATGCAATGATAAAATATGAGATAATATGGATATAAATAATATATATTTATATGATTCACTCCAATATAAAATGATATAATATTTTTATCTTTATATATAAAACCAAAAGCGTTTCCTAAAATATATAATTTTTTCGGCCAACCCCATCCCCACTAAATTTGGAAAACAATGCTAGCATGATATTATATATGGAAAGATAATATATTATGGTAACACATATATTATATGTTTTAGTTGATTGACATTTATTTCACATTTATCCCATTCTGAATATAGAAAATTAAAGTATTAGTTAATTTATAATATAAATATAGTATGAGATTTTATGTTAATTTAAATCATATACTAAAATATTACATATATCATAAAAACAATTGTATTTGTATTAAAGATCTTATAATTAAACATATTCATAAATATGGAATGCAAATAAGTTGAAATAGTCAAGTCCATTAATTTGGTCATCAATTATGTGAATTTTGCATGAATAATTAATAGACTTTTCAATAATTAAATTTGTGTGTTTTTTAATTTAAAATTGGGTGACATATACATGTTTCTTGAAAACAAAAAAAAGTATAGTAGCATTACACGTCTCATTTGGAAAAATTAGACTTACATATTTTTTGAAAAACAAGAAAGGAAAATGAAAAATTCAATTTCATTCCCTACACTACAAGAAAAAAGCTCATAGACAAGGGTTTTTAACCCTTGTCGTAGCCAAAAAAAACCCTTGTCGTAGGTGGTGTTGTCGTAGGGGGTTGAAAAATTTCGCTCATAGACAACGGTTTTTAACCGTTGTCGTTGACCCCTACAACAACGGCGTGACAACGGTTAAAAACCGTTGTCGTAGCCCAACAATTATAATTTATGCTCTCATAGACAACGGTTTTTAACCGTTGTCGTAGATACATACGACAACGGTTAAAAACCGTTGTCTTTCTGAAGTCTTTTATTATACGACAACGGTTTTTAACTTTGTCGTGTATATCTACGACAACGGTTTAAAACCGTTATCTTTATGTGTTCTTTGATTCAACGACAACGGATTTTAACCAAAAAACCGTTGTCGTTTACAAAGCTTTTTAACCTTTTTTTCAACGACAACGGTTTTTAAAACCATTGTCTTATTAGTGATGTCTTTTACTTCTGCATTTTACAATTATTATATATTAAATTTGTTGATATTGTAAATTATATACAAAAATTAAAATTCACCAAATTATATACAATAAACATCCAAAAACTACAATACTTCGTGCATAAAAAAATATCAAGAACTCTTCACATCAAGATCCATCCAAAAACATCAATAACCATCCAAAAGTAACAAGAATCATCTAAAAACATGAAAAACCATCCCAAAAACATCCAAAAACTACAATACTTTGTGCATCCAAAAATATCAAGAACTGTTCACATCAAGATCCATCCAATGACAAGAACTTTTTTGTCATTTTATCAATTCTTACTTATGGTAAGCTCCACGCCCAATCATAACTCCGTGAGCTCCTTCCTTTAGTGCTGCATTTACCTAGATAGTTAAATATCAAAATGGAACAAGGGTTAGGACAATGTATTGAAGAGCTTGATACAGCACATTGAGTTCGAGTTTGCTTCTAAGCTGATCAAAAATAAAAACAGTGAATAACTGAAGACATAACAATGGGAAATAACACTGCAGCATCATAATACAGCCTTGAATTATGGTAAAAAGAAAAAACTTTTTCTGCTGTTGTCTACACAATACCTAGTATCATTTGCTTTCCCAACTTAACCTATATTCATATGGTTTAGAACAGGTGAAGGGAATAACTACAGGAATTGCTCAAAAGAATGTATTCAGAGTTTGAGAAAGAGACCAAAATAAGTCTGATGCACTTTACTGGTCTAGAATCTAGCTTAGGCTACATTTACTAGTAAATCGGTGCTATATTAATGAGTGAAATAACCTAGCAACATCCACAAATTTAGTAAGCTAAAATAAAGCACAAAAAAGATGCAGCTAACAACATAGAAAATGAAATAAAAGGTGTAAACTTTTAACAGGTGATAAGACCAAGAAAATACGAGAGAACCCTTAGTTTCTAAAATCTATAGCAAAGTTGCATGTTGGAGACCAGGGATGTGGATTGGAAATTACCTCATCAATAGTGTTAATGCCCCCATTGATGGTGAACCTCAAATTAGGAAAATCACGTACAAGAGCATAGTAGAACTCATATCTGCAAAATTTGGGTGAAACTTAGGTTAGCTATGCTGATTAAGGAAATATGCATAACTAACAGGGCATGGATAATTGAACTGTCACAGAATTTTGGTAAACTAAACAGATATAAAAATAAATATGCAATAAAATAAATGCATACTTTAATGGTGGTATCGATCTATTTTCTTTGGGCCTTTCTGGAGTGTATTACAAAATGCTTCGTTGGTGATTGAGATGAAACCTTATATATGAAATCACCTGCAGAGAAATGTAAAATGGCTAATTACTGAGGAAAACCCAATCAGAGCATTGATATATAGTCCTAAGCAACTATAATAATATGTATCAACAATGTCGCATACAGAAACATACTAGCCAATTATTGCAACCTAAGGAGTTAATTTTCTACAAGCACAACAACCTATGCACAGAAAAGCAATGAACTTCTAATCATATAGTGTTAACGAATATACACATAGTAAACACAATAATATGGTCCAATGGCCAAACAACTAACTTAAGATCAAAAGGGAATATAAATACAAGGTGAGGAAGGAGAAAAACTAGCTAAGTCATGTGACAACGATTGAGCCAAATGACATTGTTTAAATATCCACAAACAAAAGTGTAACTCGAGGGGGAAGGCCAACAGATAAGCAAAGATTGCTTGTTAGCAAATATCGAGGGGCCCATCTTCAGTCACAGAACATATGAACATATTGACTAGTCAGAGCTCATATTGAGCACAACCAACTGAAAATAAATTAACATTTCCACATCTTATTTTGGATAAATGAATAGGGAGCCTTGCAAAAGAATAACACTGCACTACTATCATCTATGAAAACAATTGAAAAACTTACATAGCTCATTATATGAATCATGGTTATCAACACCAATTCGGCACTTGACACTAACAGGAACATTTGTATTAGCAGCTATTACCGTCATAGCATCAGCAACAAACTTCCCTTGTAAAAGACAATGCTTCAATATCAGAGCTATTTCTGGACTAAGTATAATCTAAAATGAGTCAACTATAATTGCACGCACCTTTGGGTCAAGCATTAGACGCACCCCAAAACAGCCTTTTCCAGCAACCTTTGGACTTGGACAACCACAACTGCGAGAAATATCTTAGTTGAGTAACTCAAAGGAGGGAAAGATAGGAAACAGAAATTCAGAGATAAATTACAATAAGAGAACTAACTTGAAATTGATCTCATCATAGCCATAAGAATGAGCAAGTTGAGTTGCTTTAGCAATGTTATTCAAGTCATTTCCCCCGATTTGAAGCACTATAGGATGTTGCTCTGGACCAAATGCCAAAAATCTATCCTGATATCGGAATATCGGAATCATAGGGGAATCTAAAGGGCCTAAAAGCTGGACCAATTCAAGAATCTGTAATCGTCTTCCCGGAAAACGACTTGAACTACACCAATTCAAAGCTTGAAACAAGAATGACAACCTCACAAGTTAGGATTATAATGGAGACATTATTAATTGGATTTGTGGGAACCATACAAGAATGCATAGCATAATGCGATACAAAATGATCAATCAAGATTATCAAAGGTTGGCAATGCAGAGAGAATTGGAAGGCATTCAGAATATAGAGAAAAAGAGCATTACCTAATATAAGAAGGAGGCAGAGTGATGAGAGGAAGTCAAGAACAAAGAGGACAAAGCACCAATTCGTTCTCATTACACTCACCACATCTCACCACCATATTCTTCTTCTTCTTCTTCCCTTCCTTCACCAACTTGCAACTCCCATGGCACTTAAAACACGGCAAGAATCCAACACCACCACACCCATCACACACGCACCCTTTCAATTTGGGCAAACTCTCAAGCAAATCGGCGATGCCCCCATCCTCCACGATCTTCATCACCTCCTCCACCCCACCTATGTACCTCCCTTTCACAAACAACCTCGGAGGAATCATCAACTCATTTCCCTTCATCAATTCCCTCAACTCATCCCTAAACCCTCTGTCCATCGAAATATCCCTCTCGCAGATCGAGATCCCCAGCCCCTGAATCGCCGATCTGACAGCGTTGCAGTCCTCGAAAGTCTTCCTCACTCCTCTCAAGCTAGTGGTGTACAACACCACTCTGTTCTCCCCATTTGGAGGGCAGATCGTTTCAAACCCCTCAAGCAAACCATCCAAATCCTTATGCGTATTATTGGTGGCTTAATTACGTTACCAACATTGGGGTCGGTGTTCTCATCATCACCGGGAGAGTCGGAGGCTTTGGACGGAGGAGAGAAGCGGAAGCTGGGAGTAGGATCGGAATCCAGGCCCGACATGAGGTCCCAGGAGTTGATAGTTTCGAGAGCAGGCTGACTGTGTCTGAGAGAAGGGGCATCGAAAAGCTTGAGAGAGGCTAGAGGCAGCCGCGACGGAGGTGGGTGGGGTTCCTGCGGGGGTGGATCGAGGGACAAGAAGCCGTGGGTGGTGGAGGTGAGTGAGACAATGTGGTGGCAGCGGCGGAGAGGGCTGGAGGCGGCGATGACATTGGCGGCGGCGGCAACGATGTCGGCGGCGGAGGCTTGGGGAGAAGGGAGGGATTTAGGGTTTTCAATTTGGGGTCAATATTTATGTTAATAGTTTTTAGATTTTTATATGTAATGTAAATGTAATAAAAGAAATTTAATTTAATTAATCTACAACAACGCTGTTATGATATTACGACAACTCTAAAAAGTTACCGTTGTCTTATGATACAATGACTACATCTCTACGACAACCTCGTATCATAAGTGTTGTCTTAGGGCACAATAACTACGTCTCTACGACAACCTCATATCGTAAGCGTTGTCTTAGAGCTCAATTTTAACCTAAGACTTCGCCTCTACGACAACCTCAAGTCACCACCGTTGTCTTAGGTCTCAATTTTACCCTACGACTTCGCCTCTACGACAACACCAACTAAAAACTCTTGTCTATGAGAGCATTTTTGCAGTCTACGACAACGGTTTTATCTACGACAACGCCAATTTCAGCTACAACAAGGGTTTTTTGACAAAACACATGTCTTAGGGGTGTAGTCTATGAGAGAATTTCTTGTAGTGCTGATTTTTGGCATAAATATCCAATTTGATTCATTGATTTATTTATTTATTTATTATCCTTTATTCATCTCAAAGAATTTAACAAGTCTCATGACCGAAAATAGTAAAAATGATAAGACCAATAAAATACTAAAAAGATTAATCATTATGATTATTAAGAAAAAAAATCATCATATGAATTTTTTCTTACATTTCTAGAATTAATCTTATTTAAACATCACAATGTCATTATATATGGAAGACTATTAATTTATGAGAATCAATTTATTATGTCATATTTTGGATGTGGAATGTTTATTAATTTTTAAGATGATATAATATTGTATTCAATCGAATAAATGAATATTTTTTAACTTATATAAAATATCTAAAATTTGATATTTTTCAAAAGGCAACCTAAAATTATATAATCACAATATCAATCAATTATGATCATATCATAAATAGTGCACTAATTCCATATTTAATAAGCATATCATCCACTATAAATATGAGATCAGAATAAACTTGGAATTCATTCACACCTTTTCCATTCACAATTTCTCAAATTCTGCATTCCAAACATTATGTTTTCTTGGATTAGTGGATTGTTTCTTCTTCTTCTTCTTCTTCTTCTTCGTCTTTATGTATATTTATTTGGTTACGAATTGATTTCAGAGATATTTGTAGTTTAGATCAATAATTAATGACCATAGTGTTCATTTTTTAATGATTAAGTTAATATTGTTATTTGTAATTTGAAGAAGAACAATTCAGATATGTATTATTTTATTAGTATTGTATATTTTTTTATTCTTATTGCTATGTAATATTATACTATTTCGCCAATTCAAATTATTTTGTGTAGAAATTTGGGTCCAGAATTTCTAATTTTGGATTAGAGATTTTATAGATTTAAAATTAATACTCTACAAGATAAATTTCATTTTTGTTTTTGTTTTTTTAAGACCATTGTCACAAATACTGATTTTATATTTCAAACATTGTCAAGAATAAATTTTATTATTCTTGGAAATAGGTTTTCGAAATAAGGTGCTAAAAATGTTATACATAGATTGCATCAAATCCAATGTTTTAATTCCACTAAAATACAACATTGTCAAGAATAAATTTCATTATTCTTGGAAATAGGTTTTTGAAATAAGGTGCTAGAAAGGTTATACATAGATTGCATTAAAATACAACATTTATATATATTTATTGTTAATTGAATACTTTGAATTGTGAAGAACGCGATTCAAGAAAATTGTTTTCCATAGTAAAATTGACTTTGATATTTCACAATATTTTGTATTTTTTTTCCATCATTATTTTATATTGTGATGGTTGCTCTATAATTTATGAAAATCATTTTCCATAATAAAATTATTTTATCAAATTCACAAGTTTTTTTAATAGTGGAATATTGTAAAAATTATTCTGAAAAATTCATATATATATATGTAAAATATATAAATATATCACTTAAATTTATTCTATTAAATTTATATATTATTATTTTAAATTACACATATTTATACTTGTATTTCAAAAAAGTTTATTCTCGTGCATCGCACGGGCACAAAACTAGTATTATATAAATGTATAAGTAACATCACATAAATGTCAACATACTTGCACATAAAATTCATACTAGTATAACATAAAGTTATAATATAAAATATACAGGTCACATCTAAAGCGAAAAAAATATGAAAATAAAAGTATTACATCAGCATATTTGTACATAAATATCATACTATATAATATAAATGTCAACATCTAAAACGAAAAATAAATTTAAAAACATGCTAAGCCGAACCGAATTATTCAGTGCCCCAGTACACTGGGGAAGTCAATACTCTAATATTTTGTTGTTTTTCTTTTTAATATTTATATTTCAATAAGCAAGGGATATCATCCTTTTTTTTGTGATAAGAAATGCATGAAAGTGGGAACATTCACAGACACATGCTTTAAACGTGAATCTACTTTTACACTATTTTTGAAATTTAAATGTCTCTCTTATTTGGAAGACAAATATATACAAATGGATGGCAAGTAAAACCAACAAAATCTGTTCAAGACATCTATGAAAATCTAGTAAAATACAAATATATAGACAAAAAACTTATGTTGCAAATCAAAAGTTGGAAAACCTTGGGGACCATAGGCTGTTCAAATTCTTTTCGTGTCCACACGTCAACCTGTTCGAAATTTTGTGTATCCACATTATGTGTCTCATACTGTGATATTATTCGTTAAATTATATTTTGAGAAAAAATTGGTAACTATTTTGGCGAGATGCTGGCTGGGAAAAGTAAAATCTATTTGTAAATTACATTAATAATATAAAATTATACAAAAATATCCCTATTAATTAAGTAGATGTTGTCATATCTATTCTTATTTTCTTCCTCGATGTATATAATTTTTCTTCTCTTTCTCTTCCTTTTTTTCCCTTTTCTTCAATAACTAAAGGAATCGATGTATTGATGAATGCATATTGTGTTATCATGACATATAGCATGATATAATGAAGCACCATGATTATGTGGTTTGCAATAATCTTAGAGTCCATTTGAATAAGTGGATTTGAGGAGAGATTTGAAAATCCACTGGTAATATTTGGATAGATATGGATTTGAACTCCATGGTTTTCATTTTTGAGCTAATTTTGGAGTCATTTTGGTGGATTTCAAATCCACTCCAACTTGAGAGGATTTGAAATCCACTCATTTCAAATCACTCTATCCAAATGGAGCCTTATGGCCCATTTGGATAGATGGATTTGAGGAGGGATTTGAAATCCATAGTAGCAAATCCATCTGTAGTGTTAGGATGGATGTGAATTTGAAATCCATGGTTTTCATTTTGAGCTAATTTTGGAGTCAGATTTCAAATTCATTCCAACTTGAGAGGATTTGAAATCCACTCATTTCAAATCCTGAATTTCAAATCACTCTATCCAAATGGGGCCTTAGTTTATTTATGTGGGAAAAGACAGACGTTTATGCAACCAATATTAGTAAATCATGACTATATACCCTCAATGTTGGAAGATTAAATTGAATTAAATCAAATAAAATCAATGTACACTATATGAATTCTATTGATAGAAACTGAAGTAATGGACGTTGCATACAATTACAAACTTATGTGGTACAGCAGCGTCTATGTCAGGCATGGGCTTTGCAGTAGTGGACAATTCTTGTATAAAGCAAAGCCAGGTTTCACACTTCCTATCAGGTTTTTCACATGCACAGAAATTAATTAGTGGCTCCAGGCAAGTGAACAAACTAAATGCAACTTCTGGAATTATCTTTGAAATAAAATGATTTTTAATTACTTTTAACATTCCACATTCCATCTCTGTAGCTAAATTTTTGAAATAAAATCTTTTCTTTTTCACATTTTGAGTAACTCTCCTACGAAACAGGTTCATGGATCTCAAACTGGTCAGATTCGGGTCGCCTGACCCGCTTCTCTCTCTCTTTTTTTTTTATTCACGTCTGGTTTTTGAATTTTGATCCCTACCATTACGTTATGTTAGATCTACTTTTACGTTATGTTAAACCTACATTTCTACCCAAATTTCTTACATTTTCTTTTTTGCACCTGATTTTTTGAATTTTGACACATATCATTACGTTATGTTAAGACATACTTTTACATTATGTTAAACTTACCTTTCTGTCCAAACTTCATACCTTAAGCTTGAAAAAAAAACCCTAGTTTTGACACATTTTGTACATGTACCATTACGTTATATTGCACATACATTTATGTTATGTTAGACCTACCTTTGTGTTATGTTAGACCTACATACATAACACAAAGGTAGGTCTAACAAAACATAAATGTAGGTTTACTGGAGAGAATTTGGGTAGATTTGAGCGCTAGTACCAAGCACGTGGGGCACGTGAAACGCACGTGAAATGTGTTTTTGAACCCGTTAACCGAGTCAACCCTAATGTATGGATCCTAAATCCATGTATCTAACTCATATAAGTTTTTCCTCATAATTATTTTTTGAAATAACATCTTTTGTGGGTTTGAACAATGATTAGTTAAAATTTTGAAATAGAATCTTTTCCCTTTCACATTTAAGTTTTTGGAATAGCATCTTTTGTGGGTTTGAATATTAATGATATTTATTTACTTTAAGGTAAAATTCAATTTTCGTCCACTTAAATGGCTACTGTCCATTTTTCGTCTACTTATTTTTAAGATTTCAATTTTCGTCCACTTAAAGCAAAAATCGTCACTATTTGGTCCATTGGCATCAATTTTCCGGCGAATTGCCGACGATTGCATCACAATAGCCCCTAATTTTTGACCTGCGATCGAATTTTGCTAATGTGGACTAGTTTATACTACGTGGCATATTTTAAATACATACTTCTTAGCCACATAGGATTTAATAATAATTATTAAATGGAAAACATTTAAAATAAATATAATATTTCTGGCGTGTTGTCGCCGGCACCCAAAAATAAATATTCACCTCGACTATCTACTTAAGTAGTAGGATAAGCAAAGGGTCGAATCCGTAGGGAATAGTGTAATTCAATTGACAATTTCATGTATGGAAAGCGATAAAAATATGGGGGGTGATTGGTTTGTTGAACAAAAATTGAAATCATGCATCACAAGAAACTGCAAGTAGAAACAAACGAGGGAGATATCAATGAAATAAATAATCTAGCCCTTGGATAACCTCACCTAAAATGATTCTTCCAATTTAAAAGATAGTTCTGTTTATCTACACCCTATCTCGAATCTTACCCCTAAACCAGCGGTACGACCAAACTAGTTCGAATTATTTATCAAGTTCATTGATTAGAAAGTACGACCCCTAATCAAACTATCTCAAAGAATAACCTCAAAACATGTATTCAAGATTCAATTCACAAGATGCATTAACGATCCAAAATAATAGAGCAAACTAGACTATGAAAACGAAACGTTCGAATCATACAATCTAGCGGGAAAAATTCATTTACATCCATTTAAACGCTACTATCCATTTTACGTCCACTTATTTTTAGGGTTTCACATTTAGTCCAATTAATTTCAAAATCGATCAATTTTGGTCCATTGGCCGTCGAAAATCGAATTTCCGGTCAGTTAACCGGCGATTGAATGTCAATCGCCCCAATTTTTTTTCTTCTGAAGTTGTGTTCAGCTGATGTGTCATTTTGGAGCACATGTGACAACACCATTTAATTTCCACATAGATCTAATAATAATGAATAAATGAAAAATATTTTTAAAAAATGAAAAATCTGCTTCTTCTTCCCCCCGCCGCCACTCGGACGCCTCGCTTGCCGCAGCCACTCTCGCCGCCCATCCCCACGCTTTCTATCCCTCTCTATAATCACACCACCACCACTACCACCCATCTCACTACCATCTTTCTATCGGTGGCGCCCTCCATAGTCTACCTCAGATCGGCACCAGGAGGCTACTCAGCAGGTGGCGGCGGAGGGGTTTTCGGACAACCAATCAGCAGTCCACAAGCACAAAGGGGAAGCCACGGCTTGCCATTGATTTGGGTTTCATCGTGGAACAGGAGGTGGAGAACGGCTATCTTCGAGCTCAATTCGGCGGTCGTGCCGTCGAAAAAGGTGTTCCGGTGGATGATGAGTGGCGATATGATTTTGAGAGGAACTTCTGATGGGAGGCTTTGTTTGGCAATCGAAGCTTCACCTCAATCTCCATGAGAAATCTTGAGAACAAATCCGTGTTGTTTGATTAATCTTGATTTGGGTGTTTATCAAGAGAGGCCGATGCGATGGGACTTAAAGGAGGGATCGAGTGAAGAGCGATCGAAGTGGTAGAAGATAGAGGGGTGGCAGTGGAGGAGGTGCGAAAGTGGTGTCTGTGTATGGTTGGTCTGTGTCTGTGTGTGGAGTCGCGGCCGTGTCGCTCGCTGGAAGTGGTGGTGGTTGGTTGAGGAGGTCCTGGGTGGAGTCGCTGGCATAGTCGCCGGTGAAGCTATGGAATAAGACGAGCCATGGAGGCGGTAGATCCATTTTCAGTTTTTGATTATTTTATATCATATTGTTGAAATAAAATATCAATTTAAGAAATGTCACGTGTGCTCCGATAAGCCACATCAGCATAATTCGCCTGAAAATTCAAAACTGGGGGCGATTGAGATAAGACAAAAATTGGTTGATTTTGAAATTATTTTGACTAAACTGGAAACCCTAAAAATAAGTGGACGTAAAATGGACAGTAGCGTTTTAATGGACGTAAAATGAATTTTTCCCAGAAGATATCGCATAAAATAACAAATCAAGAAATGAAACCAAACACAAGAACAAACACACCGATTTAGAGTGGTTCGGCTCGGGTGTAGATCGTAGACTCGGCAAGTATACGGTGTAGATCGTAGACTCGGCAAGCAAGGTCGATCCCACAGAGACTAACGTTAGAATTAATTAATTACCTAAATTTTATCCCTAATTTTATCTAGGAATCGAATTCAAAAGATGTTGAATTAATTATACTAACTACGAATGCAATTAAAAATCACGAGATTAAACAATTATTCTAAGACAGGTTCTAGAACATGCTTTCATCCAATTCTCCCCTCAATGTCACTTTGATCAATCCAAATTCATTGATTAATAATCCTATATGAGCAATCACGAAAATCAAGTTAAAAGCTCTCTCGAGTCAATTTAACCGGTTGATTATTATGCTACCAGAGGTATCTCTACTCGATCTGATATAACACAACAACTCTCAAAAGCACCTAGGATTGAAAATCTCATCACATATGTCATTCATCTCTCGATCTCATGCTGCATATATGTCATGTGTTTACTCTTCCGTAATTAAATCTCCTCTCTCGAATTTTGACTTAATTACTTAAACATGCTCAATTACCGGGCCGACAATCAAACAAGCAATCAAATCATAAACACATGAATAGGATCGAAAAATCAAGAAATTGAATTAAATCAAAGATCCATCAAGGTTTGAATCGAACTACTTACATATCCTAGAAACCTACGAAATCTAGCCAGGACATAATATTAATCAAATTCATAGACAAAATTGATAACATCATGTCAAAACCGAAATTCAACAAAAAGTAGAAAAAGTAAAAGAAAAACTCTAAGGCTGACGATCTTGTGATTCTCGATCTTCTGATTCTCCTTCGTACTTTCCTCCTGGATGCTCTCAGAATTTGTGTTTTCTCTCTATGAATGCTTCTGTTCTTCAATTCTGGACTTCTTGGGGTATATATATCTTCTTGGGAGTCTTGGAGATCAAGAAATCGGGTATAAAATCATCCAAAATCGTGTTTTAGTTGAAATAGGACACCCGGGCACCGTCGTGCCCCACGGCACGACCAGACCGTGCCCCGCTGCACTTGC
This sequence comes from Scutellaria baicalensis, assembly GCA_005771605.1. Classification (NCBI taxonomy): domain Eukaryota; kingdom Viridiplantae; phylum Streptophyta; class Magnoliopsida; order Lamiales; family Lamiaceae; genus Scutellaria; species Scutellaria baicalensis. Next base: position 66,849,660 of record CM016721.1, on the reverse strand, counting down.
GCATGCCAGCCGCGCACGACCGTGCCCCCAGACACGGCCGTCCGTGCTCGGCTGCCTTCCTCTCTGGACATTGGCGCACGGTCGTGCGCCAATGCAGCTCTGACCGTGCGCGGCTGCATCTGTCCGTGCCCCAATGCACAGCCCCGTTTTTCTTCGTTTTCGGCCTCGTTTCCTTCTCGTTTCTTCCTCAATCTTAATCACATTTGAAATTCATACTTTTTCCACTAAAATCATGAAACTTAGCAACCAAAACGTCAAATGCAACTAATATATGAAAAGTAACAAAATTGCTATAAAAACGTACACGAACGCGATCAATCGATCATAACATTGTACGCAAAACTATAGCAAAATTGACACTTATCAATTTCCCCCAAACTTAAACCATTGCTCGTCCTCGAGCAACATCAAGAACTCTTCTTCAACACAAATCACAAAAGAATGAACCAAGTTTAACAACCAAAGACTCAAAATACTTAATCAAAATCGAAACTTTCTAAACTTAAGCAAACACTCCAAACAATCCACAATCATGCACTTCAAGGAGTTATGAACCTCACAAGGTAAAAGTGTATCACTCACGCTCAAAAGTGTATAAAATAGGACGTGTATACGCTCAAATCAATCAATCAAGTACAATCTACCATAGGCTTGCAAATCGTCTCACTTCTCCACCACTTTCGTACATGTGAATATAAGAATCAAAAAGGACTTGTATTTGGACGCAATGAGGCTCTTTGGACAATGGTAGGAAAATTTGGATTAAAGTGACTATAAAAGCATATGATTGTAGCTACTTCAACAATTTCTCTTTGAATCACGAACTTTCTACATCTCCATGAAGTTTCCTAAAAAAAATCACTTATTTCCAACATGAGTTCCCGAAATTATATCAAAAGGACTTACTCAATCGAGTTCCAGAAAAAGGGCACAACTCAAATAAGTGTCCAACTTACATCAACAAGGCATAACTCATGTATAAATTTATTTTCCACCAATCACTTCCTCATTCTTTTTTTTCTATATATATATATATTTTTTTTCAAGCCACATTTTTTTCTTCTTCTTTCTCCATTCGCCGATTTTTTTTTCCATCTCTACCAATTCTTTCAACTCTATTTACTTTCCCAACTATTCAATTCAAGCTCTTTTCACCCAATCACTTCTCCTCCTAGCTTCACAATCATATAAAATAGGTAGGCTCAGAAGATAAGGATTATTCACACGATTATTCGGTTAGTCAAAGAAATAAGGCTTAAAGGCTCAAAGGGGCTAACTAGGAAATTATAATGATTTTGGTAGGGAAATATTTGGTTAAGTGACTAGAAAAATCAAAGATGGCCTTAGATCATTTTCAAAAATTCACACGTACATGTAATCTCAAAGGAGATACCAAAGCAAGTTCTAGAGATATGTACAAGACGATTGATACTCACTCCATCAAGAAAACAAGACTCGATGTAATGTCAAGTCAAGGCTCAAATCTCACTCGGCTTGTTTTCATACTCCTCAAATACACAATTATTTCATGCTCAAAATATTCATCAAAATCAGAAAATTCCAACTCAATCAAGCAATAGATCGTCAAGATCATTCAACTCAAATCATTTGCTTTTTAAAGATCGAGAATTCAATCACATATTCTTCCAAAAAAATCAAAAGATCATCATCTATCCTAAAAAAAATCTAATCCTAGAAAAAAAATCTACCTAAAAAGCAATAAACGTGCTAAAGCAATAAAATCCTATATGCAACTAAAATGTAATGCAACATAGGTTACGAAAGTCTATCCAATCAATCAAACCGTCAAATTTTCAAATTTCCCTTACAATCTAAAACATCACAATTCAATCCCCCCAAACTGAAAGTCGACAATACCATGGGAGATGATTCCAACAGAAAAGAAAAGGAAAATAGAAAAATCTAACGAAAGAAAAAAAAAGAAAAGAAAAGAAAAGAAAAAGAAAAATAAAAAGAAAAAAAAAACTAGGGGACAGGGATAGACTAACTCGAAACCTACGACTCATCATCGGCAGGCGGTGGTGGTGGAGGGTAGACATGCCCCATCGAGATCCTCCAATGATCCATACGAGCCATGAAGTCCATCATGGTGTCACGATAGTCATGGAACTCGTTCTGGAGGTTCATCACATTTTGCTCCAAAGCTGTCAATCGGTCGACCTCTTGTCTATGGGTCGGGTACTCTGGTGGTATCTCCGGCGCATTATCAGCTCCTTGCTCGTACGCGGCCTCCTCCTCAGCTGGTCCCACCGGCTCAGTCTGGAATGTCTGGATCTGCTGGAGCACCGACGCTCGTTGCGATATGTGCGGCGTGTCTAGTGCCCAGTTCCGCAATGTGGTTTCATCACCCAAGGTAGTCAACCGAGTATTCGGTAAAGGAAACGCCTCTGTATCCTTTTGACGTAAGAAGTACCCGTGCCCTGCAGGATCCATCAAAATAAAGTGCTGGTTAAGAAGTACCTGAAGGTCAATCGCTGTTGACCCGGGTATATCAGCAAGGCCGTCTAATGGCATCCCGATGTAGTGAGCTAGGGGGGTGAGCATGCCACCGATGACTATGTGTCCTGCTGTCTGATTGGCCACCCTTTTCATTTGACGGATCAAATGAGTAGCTGCAGTCAACCCGGTACCCCGAAACCGTGCAGTAGAGAATATGCAGCTCGTCCAACCGCACCACACCATTCTCGTATCTAGCAAACAGCGTGTTGGCGAGTACTCTTTGCAAGTAACGGAACACCGGGTTCCGGATCAGGGTCGCCTTGGCCGTCCTTGGGTTCCATGGTACCGGCTCCCTACCGCGGCAGTTGGTGATTCTCCCCCAGAACTCATCCGGCTGGAAACGCCAGCTGTGACGTGTCTCGACGCGGTCTGGTGGCATCTGGTAGATGGACCGAATTGTTCTATGGATAGCTCGTGTTGTCTGTTGTTCAATTGGAACTGAATATGTGTCGGCTTCGCTCTCCGTTCCTTCACCGTAAGGGTGCTGAGGATCTCGAGGACGATCCTCGGATACGTCCTCCAGCGACCCCGGAACAACTGTGTCCAGCCCACGGTATCCACATGTTCCCAAAAATCGTCGTGGAGTCCTAGACGCTGCAGAGCTACATCATCTGCGTATCTCGTAGGCTCCATGGGCCTTGTAACCAGCGCCGCCCATCTCCGCCTGTGCTCATCTGATCGCAACGTCACCCCATGATGAGCGGGTGCCGTCGGAGCCCGAATTGGCTCTTGGTCCTGGGCTCCCGATGAGGAGGCGCCTCCTACAACTCGTCGTTTCTTGCCACCGGCCATGTCTATCTGTAAAAAGCATACCCAAATACGAGTCAACATATTGCACCATTAACCCATGACTTAAGGACACCCGAATTCAAATTTCATTGCAGCATTCGGTCATGAAGTTATGTCAAATGTTCTAGTTCAATTCATCATCATAACATACATTCAACAATAAACCTCAATCAATCATAACCGGAAATAAACAACACTCCCCCAAACTTGATTCGAACCAAATCCAATATCAACTCCATCAAACGAATATAAAAAAAAATTCGAATTCAATAGGCATCCCACTCACATTTCAAAAATTTGACATGTATTCATTCTTAGAAGATCAAATCGAACCAAACATGCAACGATATTGAATAAATTTGCAGTTTACACATACGCATGCCAAGTGTTCGATAAAATTCCACAACGAAGAATGACGTCAAATAGACAATGTGCTCCGATTAAATCATCACCCAAGTCTCAAACAAGTATTATCTACAAAAAAATTGAAGAGGAAATGAAGAAAACGTACCGTTTGAGACGAAAATTGAAAATGATGAACTTGGAGCCCTAGTTGTGAAATCCAACCCAAAATCGCAAATTTCTTGCGGAATTGATGTTATAATGTAGTGGAGAAGTGTTTGTGATGCAATTGGAATGGATTAAACGGAGAATTTTGGGGAATTTTGAGAATTTGGGTGTTTAGGGTTCGAAATTGGGGAGAAATTTTGAAAATTTCGCCCCCAATTCGACCCTTTTATGCATGCTGTGCACTGGCGCACGACCGTGTCCCAGGACACGGCCGACCGTGCGCCAGTGCTTCTCCCGCTATGCAGTCGCGCACGACCGTGTCCCAGGACACGGCCGACCGTGCGCGGCTGCTTCTCCCTCTGGACATTGGCGCACGACCGTGTCCCAGGACACGGTCTACCGTGCGCCAATGCATCGCCTTTTTTTTTTTTTTTTTTTTTTTTTGATTTTTTTGTTTTGTTTTGTTTTTTTTTTTTTGTTTGTTGTTTTTTTTTTTTTTTTTAAAAAAAAAGAAACGAACCTCCTAATCTAGATATTGGGTTGCCTCCCAATCAGCGCTAAGTTTAACGTCTTCAGCCGGACGTGAAGGAAAACTTACCTCTTATGGTTCCGTCAAGTAGTACACACACTTTGCCATTTCCTTGTTTCCACTTCCATAGTATAATTTGATGCGTTGGGCATTGACAGTGAACGTGGTCCCATCCTTTGCTAGCAATTCTACATATCCCGGATCGAACACCTTTTTGACCCAAAATGGTCCGGACCATCTTGACTTCAACTTACCGGGAAATAAACGGAGTCTAGAATTAAACAACAATACTGGATCTCCCGGTTTGAATGTCCTTCGTTGGATCATCTTATCATGAAAGTGTTTCGTCCGTTCCTTGTAAATTCGGGCATTCTCGTATGCATCGTTACGAAATTCATCCATCTCCAAGAGATTTCGAATTCGCTCCGAACTTGACCGTGAATAATCCAAATTTATTGCTCGTGTTGCCCAATACGCCTTGTGCTCCAATTCGACCGGGAGATGGCAAGACTTTCCAAAAACGAGTTGGTACGGGGACATACCTATGGGTGTCTTGTATGCCGTTCGATATGCCCACAATGAATCGTCAAGACGAATTGACCAATCCTTGCGATTCACACTTCACTGTTTTTTCCAAGATTGTTTTTATCTCCCGGTTGGAGACTTCCGCTAATCCATTGGCTTGTGGATGGTATGACAACGTCATCTTGTGTCGAACTCCATACTTCTCCAACAACCTAGCAAAAATTTTGTTGTGGAAGTGCTTTCCCCCATCACTAATAATTGCCTTAGGTGTCCCGAATCTATTGAAGATGTTTTTCTTCATAAATTGTAGAACCACTTTAGCATCATTAGTTTTGGTGGGAATGGCTTCTATCCACTTGGAAACATAGTCAACCGCTAGCAAGATGTAATTATAGCCATTGGACGGAGGAAACGGTCCCATGAAGTCTATGCCCCACACATCAAAAATTTCGACTTCAATAATATTTGTGAGGGGCATTTCATGTCTTCGAGATATGTTTCCCGTCCTTTGACAACGATCACATCCCGCAACAAAGTTATAACAATCTTTAAATAAAGTAGGCCAATAAAAACCTGATTGTAGAACTTGATAGCTGTCTTCTTTCCACTATGGTGCCCACCTACGGGAGATGAGTGACACATTCCCATGATGTCGTCCCACTCCTCCATTGGTACGCATCTACGGATAAGCGAATCTGCACATCTCCTAAACAAATACGGTCATCCCACATATAATAATTTATATCACGAAGAAACTTTTTCTTCTGATACGCATCTATGTCCGGTGGAAGAACTCCTTTGGCTAGGTAATTGACGATGTCCGCGTACCATGGCACCGGTGCATCATTAATGGCAAGTATGTACTCATCGGGGAATCTCTCCTTAATTTCCCCATTTACCTCAATTTCTGGATTTTCAAGTCTCGAAAGATGGTCCGCCACCACGTTCTCACATCCCTTCCGATCCTTGATTTCCACGTCAAATTCCTGCAAAAGCAAAATCCACCGAATTAATCGAGGTTTAGTATCTTTCTTTTCAAAAAGATAACGAATTGCTGCATGATCAGTATAAACTATTGTTTTTGTGCCAATCAAATATGATCGAAATTTGTCGAACGCAAAAACGACCGCCAACATCTCTTTTTCCGTGGTGGTGTAATTTTGTTGCGCCTCGTCTAATGTTCGGCTTGCATAATAAATTGGCCTCAACAATTTGTCTCTCTTTTGTCCTAGCAGCACTCCAACCGCATAATCACTAGCATCGCACATCAACTCAAATGGTTGTGACCAATCCGGGGTGATCAATATTGGTGCACTTATCAATGCTTTCTTAAGAGTTGTAAATGCTTCGTGACATTCATCGGTGAATTTGAACTCCGCCTCCTTTTCCAACAAATGGCTTAAAGGCTTTGATATCTTTGAAAAATCTTTTATGAATCTCCGGTAGAATCCTGCATGTCCAAGGAAACTCCGGATAGCTTTCTCCGTCTTCGGTGGTGGTAGCTTCTCGATTGCCACTATCTTAGCTCTATCTACTTCGAGTCCTGCGGCTGATATGCGGTGACCAAGTACAATTCCACCCGTAACCATGAAGTGACACTTCTCCCAATTGAGAACTAAATTGGTCTCCTCGCATCGCTGTAACACTTTAGCTAAATTAGCCAAACAAGAATCGAATGAAGTTCCAAAAACAGAAAAATCATCCATAAATACTTCCATAATATTCTCAATCAAATCATGAAAAATAGACATCATGCATCTTTGAAAAGTGGCAGGGGCATTACATAACCCAAACGGCATTCTTCGAAAAGCGAAGGTGCCATATGGACATGTAAACGTCGTTTTCTCTTGGTCCTCCGGTGCAATCGCAATTTGATTGTAACCGGAATATCCATCAAGAAAACAATAGTAATCGTATCCTGCAAGTCTATCTAACATTTGATCGATGAAAGGAAGAGGGAAGTGATCTTTTCGGGTGGCGGTATTTAATTTTCGATAATCGATGCACACCCGCCACCCTGTTACCGTTCGAGTTGCGATTAGCTCTTCTTTCTCGTTTTTCACCACTGTCATTCCTCCTTTCTTTGGCACCACTTGTACCGGGCTCACCCAATTGCTATCCGAGATAGGATATATGATTCCGGCATCTAACCACTTCAACACTTCTTTCTTGACCACTTCCTGCATAATTGGGTTAAGTCTTCGTTGGTTTTGGATTGAAGGTTTATAAGTCTCTTCCATCCTAATTTTGTGCATCACGATGGCTGGACTTATTCCCTTCAAATCCGCTATAGACCAACCAATAGCCGATTTGTGTTCCCTCAAAACCCGTAATAATTTTTCAAGTTGAACAGAGTTTAAAGAAGAGGATACGATTACCGGATTTGCATTATTTTTACCCAAAAATGCGTATTGAAGATGGTCGGGTAATGGCTTGAGTTCCGGAGCAGGGGTGTCTTGAACGGGGCTCAAATTTTCTTCGGTGCATTGGCGCACGGTCTGACCGTGCTCCAGCGCACGGTCGTGCGCCAATGCACAGCCTTCAGTGCAGCCGGGCACGGTCTGACCGTGCCCCAGCGCACGGGCGTGCCCCAATGTCCCGAGAGCCTTGCAGCCGGGCACGGTCTGACCGTGTCCCAGCGCACGGTCGTGCCCGGCTGCACCACCTTTCGAATCTTCTTTGTGATCTCGTTTTTTCGCCTTTTCTCCGTTTGTCTTCGTTGAAATTTCCTGCAAAGCATCCAAAAAAAATATTTCATCAATTACATCCTCATTTTCTAAATGCAAAATTTTATCATGAGTAGTAAGAGATTTCGATAAACAAAGCTCCAACGAATCTTTCATCACGATGCGATCCACTTGCTCTTCCACACAAAAGTCCACCACATCAACAAAGCTACACGTTTCTCTATCATCGTGAAATTTCATTGCCTTGTAGATGTTGAACAACACATGTTCATCATTCACTCTTAACGTGAGCTCGCCTTTTTGTACGTCAATTAACGCTCTTCCCGTGGCTAAAAATGGACGTCCTAGAATCAAAGGCACGTCGTGATCTTCCTCCATGTCTAGAACCACAAAATCCACCGGAAAAATAAATCGATCAACTTTCACTAACACATCTTCAATGATTCCCTTAGGATATGTTATCGACCTATCCGCTAATTGCAACGTAACCGTTGAAGGCTTCACGTCTCCAAGCCCAAGCTTTTGAAAAATTGAGAATGGCATAAGATTGATGCTTGCACCTAGATCACACAACGCCTTATCAAAATAAGATTCACCAATTACGCATGGAATTGTGAAACTTCCCGGATCCTTCAACTTTTGTGGTAACTTCCGTTGTAGGATTGCACTACATTCCTCCGTTAGATTCACTCGTTCAAAATCTGCTATCTTTCTCTTCTTTGACATCACATCCTTCAAAAATTTTGCATAATTTGGCATTTGTTCCAAGGCATCTGCAAAAGGAATGTTAATGTGAATTTTCTTGAAAATTTCTAGAAATTTAGCAAATTGTGAATCCAACTTTTTCTTTTGAAATCTTTGAGGAAAAGGAAGAGAAGTAGTAGTAAAAGGTAATGGAGAGTTAGAAATTGATTTTGGCTTCTCAGCCCCTTTTTGTGATATATGATCTTTTTCTTCCTCCATCGTCGGATTTTCTTCTTCTTTCTCCATCTCTTGTTCTTCCTCAATTGGCATGCTTGGTCCTTCATAGTTCGTTCCACTTCTCAAATTGATGGCCTGACATTGCTCCCTTGGGTTAATCTCCGTCGTACTTGGATATTGCCCTTGTTTGTGTTGATTTCCCAAAATCGTAGCAAGCTGTCCCATCTGCACTTCCAATGCTTTGAGACGAGTATCCAATTGTTTTTCCACAGATTTGACACGAGCATCGGATTCTTTAAAACGCTCATCCGTACTTTTTATGAATTCTCTCATCAACTCCTCAATTGGCTGCTTCCTTGGCTCATCAATCATTCCATTTGTAACGGAGAACCCTGGAGGAGGTTGCAAACAATTATTATTGTTTGCATATGAGAAGTTATCGTGATTCCTCCCTCCGTGCTTGTACTGATACATGCCTCTGTTTCGGAAATTGTTATTGTAATTTTGCCCGCCCAAATAGTGGATGTCCTCCACTTCTTCTTGCGGTGCAACTTCACGATTTTGATTTCCTACTTGCGCTCCATTTTGATTTTTGAACTCAGTCATCATTGATACTAGAGCTGCCATTTGTGTAGTCAAGGCTGAGATTTGATCATTACTTTGCACTTCAGCTACCTTTTTATATGTATTCCTCTCGGACGGCCATTGGTAGCTATTGGTTGCCATTTCTTCAAGAATGTACATAGCATCTTCCGGACACTTTGCCAACAATGCTCCACCCGCTGCAGCATCAATCATTGCTCGGGTAGGGCCAAACAGTCCATTATAAAAGAAACAGACTTGTTGGTCCTCCGGAAAACCATGTTGTGGGCATCTTCTAAGCATGTCTCTAAATCGTTCCCAAGCTTCTCCCAAAGACTCCCCATCAAGCTGTCGGAATTGTGTGATCTCACTTTTCAGTCTCAATGTCTTGCTTGGGGGAAAGTATTTGAAGAGAAAGCGGTTGCTCAGTTCTTCCCATGTAGTGATTGATCCGGGTGGAATGGATGACAACCACAACTTTGCCTTATCTCGTAAAGAGAACGAGAATAATCGAAGTCTGATTGCATCTTCAGAAACTCCGTTGAACTTGATCGTGTCACATACTTCCAAAAATTGCGCCAGATGCGCATTCGGGTCTTCCAAGTGGCTTCCACCAAATTGATTTTGTTGAACCATGTTGATCAACGCCGGTTTCAACTCAAAATTGTTTGCATTGATAGGGGGTCTCACAACCCCCCGTCCATTTTGTCTCGGTTGGAAGTAATCTCGGATGGCCCTTTGGTTGGGAGCTCCTTGTGGAATATTGTCTTCCATTTGACTAAACAACTGTCTTCGTGTTCTATTACGTCTACAGGTGGCTTCAATCTCTGGATCAACTGCAATCAACGCTGCCTTTTTAGAGCGCGTGTTCATGCACTATCTGCAATATCCACAAGCAAATATCAAGCACTCACAATAACTTAATGACAAACTGAAAAAAAATCCTAAATTAAAATCAAAAAATAAATCTAGATATCAACTATCCTAACGTCTAGTCCCCGGCAACGGCGCCAAAAACTTGTTCACCTAATTCCTTAAGCTACTCCCGCAAGTGTACGGTGTAGATCGTAGACTCGGCAAGCAAGGTCGATCCCACAGAGACTAACGTTAGAATTAATTAATTACCTAAATGTTATCCCTAATTTTATCTAGGAATCGAATTCAAAAGATGTTGAATTAATTAAACTAAGAATGCAATTAAAAATCACGAAATCAAACAATTATTCTAAGACAGGTTCTAGAACATGCTTTCATCCAATTCTCCCCTCAACGTCACTTTGATCAATCCAAATTCATTGATTAATAATCCTATATGAGCAATCACGAAAATCAAGTTAAAAGCTCTCTCGAGTCAATTTTAACCGGTTGATTATTATGCTACCAGAGGTATCTCTACTCGATCTGATATAACACAACAACTCCCAAAAGCACCTAGGATTGAAAATCTCATCACATATGTCATTCATCTCTCGATCTCATGCTGCATAAATGTCATGTGTTTACTCTTCCATAATTAAATCTCCTCTCTCGAATTTTGACTTAATTACTTAAACATGCTCAATTACCGGCCGGACAATCAAACAAGCAATCAAATCATAAACACATGAATAGGATCGAAAAATCAAGAAATTGAATTTAAATCAAAGATCCATCAAGGTTCGAATCGAACTACTTACATATCCTAGAAACCTACGAAAATCTAGCCGGACATAATGTTAATCAAATCCATAGACAAAATTGATAACATCATGTCAAAACCGAAATTCAACAAAAAGTTAGAAAAATAGAAAGAAAAACTCTAAGATGACGATCTCGCGATGCTCGATCTTCGAATTCTCCTTCGTATTTCCTCCTGGATGCTCTCAGAATTTGTGTTTTCTCTCTATGAATGCTTCTTCTTCAATTCTGGACTTCTTGGGGTATATATATCTTCTTGGGAGTCTTGGAGATCAAGAAATCGGATAAAAATCATCCAAAAGTCGAGTTTTAGATGAATTAGGACACCCGGGCACGGTCGTGCCCCGCGGCACGACCAGACCGTGCCCCGCTGCTCTTGCGCGTGCCAGCCGCGCACGACCGTGCCCCCAGACACGGCCGTCCGTGCGCGGCTGCCTTCCTCTCTGGACATTGGCGCACGGTCGTGCGCCAATGCAGCCCTGACCGTGCGCGGCTGCATCTGTCCGTGCCCCAATGCACAGCCCCGTTTTTCTTCGTTTTCGACCTCGTTTCCTCCTCGTTTCTTCCTCAATCCTTAATCACATTTGAAATTCATACTTTTTCCACTAGAATCATGAAACTTAGCAACCAAAACGTCAAATGCAACTAATATATGAAAAGTAACAAAATTGCTATAAAAACGTACACAAACGCAATCAATCGATCATAACATTGTACGCAAAACTATAGCAAAATTGACACTTATCAGTTATAGTAGCTTAGAGAGAGAATTCTAGTGAGAGAAAGTGCGAGAGATAGTTCGTTCTTTGAGTTTGTAATCTGTAATCTTGCTTCGTGTTGAATAAAAGAAATCCCTCCCCGATCGTCCCGTGGATGTAGGCTTACGCCGAACCACGTAAATCGACTGTGTGCTGTTGCAATTTTCTATTTGTTTTGGTTTCTTGAGTTGCATTGGAGTTTAGGGTTTTCTGTCATTGTTGAGAAGCTTCAAGGTGTTTCTCTTGTGTTGTTTGGTTGATTTACTCTGACAAGTGGCGCCGTCTGTGGGAAGGGGCACAATCAACCAAGATGTCTACAGCTAAGTTCGATGTGGAGAAGTTTAATGGCAAAGGGGATTTTGGTCTATGGAGGCTCAAGGTTAAGGCATTGCTCTTGAATCAGGGATTAGGCCCAGCTCTTCAAGGAGCACTTCCAGAGTCCATGAAGGCAGAAGAGAAGTCTTTACTCATGGACAAAGCCTACAGCACATTGATCTTATGTCTAGGGGATAAGGTTTTGAGAGAAATCTCAAAAGAAGAAACGGCACAAGCCATTTGGGAGAAGCTGTCCACCTTGTACCAGACCAAGTCCTTAGCAAATCGAAGGCTCATGAAGAAAAGACTCTACACATACAAGATGGTGGAAGGGAAACCAATGACTGATCAGATTGAAGACTTTTCCAAGATCATAGATGATCTTGAAAACATTGAAGTGTTTCTGGAAGAAGAAGACAAAGCCCTTATGCTTATTGGCTCTCTACCTAAATCTTTTGAAACTCTTTGTGATTCCTTGTTGTATAGTAGAAGTCAATCACCACTAACTCTTGAAGATGTGATTACAGCTTTGAAGACAAAGGAGATGACAAGGGCAAGTGAATCCAAGCCTGCAAATGGAGAAGGATTGTCTGTGAAGCACAAGCCCAAGAAGCAGTTCAAGAAGGGTGCCAAGAAGCAGCCCAAGAAAGATGACAACCAATCTCAAGAACACACTGATGATGTGGAACAACAAAGGTGTTTCCACTGCCACAAACCAGGGCACTTCAAGAAGGATTGCCTAAAGTACAAGAAGTTCAAGGAGAGTCAAAGCAATCAATCACAGAAACAGGTAAATCAGGTATATCAATCTGAACCTACTACTACTAACTCTGGATATGAGTCTGCAGATGTGTTGGCAGTGACTACCAAGAATACTGAGAAAGAATGGGTTCTAGACTCTGGGTGTTCCTTCCATATGAGCCCTGTAAGAGAGTGGTTTGATCAATTGAAACTAAGAGATGAAGGTTTGGTCATGTTGGGTAACAATCAGACCTGTAATGTGGTTGGCATTGGATCAATACCACTTAGGATGCATGATGGAGTAGTTAGAGTTCTTTCCAATGTCAGATATGTGCCTGATCTTAAGAGAAACTTGATATCTCTTGGGATGTTAGACTCTCAGGGCTATACCTTTAAATCTGAAAGAGGACAAATGAAGATCACAAAGGGATCTTTGGTTATTATGAAGGGTAGCAAGAGAAATGAGCTCTACTACTTGGAGGGTCACACTGCCATGGATCAAGCTCACTCGGTAAAGGAGATGGATCAAACTGACTTGTGGCACAAAAGATTAGGTCATATCAGTGAGAGAGGCTTATTGGAACTTCAGAAACAGAAAGCTTTTGGAAATGATAAGATCACTGCATTGGAAACTTGTGAGTATTGCATTCTGGGAAAGTCAAAAAGGTTGAGTTTCAGAAGTGGATCACACACTACTCAGGGCACTCTTGATTATGTTCACTCAGATTTGTGGGGGCCAGCTACCACACAAACCAGAAATGGGGGCAAGTACTTTATGTCTTTCATAGATGACTATTCTAGGAAGGTCTGGATTATGATCCTTAAGTCCAAGGATGAGGCATTTCAGAAGTTCAAAGAGTGGCTTGCAGAGGTGGAGAACATTACAGGGAAGAAGCTGAAGTGTTTAAGGACTGACAATGGTTTGGAATACACTTCAGATCAGTTTAACTCCTTTTGCAGAGAAAGAGGGATCAAGAGGCATAGGACTGTTCCATCTACTCCTCAACAGAATGGTTTAGCAGAGAGGATGAACCAAACTCTACTCAACAAGGTGAGATGCATGCTACTTAGTTCAGGTCTGCCTAAGTGTTTCTGGGGGGAAGCTGTTTCTACTGCTGCACACTTAGTTAATAGATGTCCATCATCAGCTCTGCAGTTCAAAACACCTGAGGAGGTGTGGAGTGGACACCTTGGAAATTATTCTGAGCTCAGAGTGTTTGGTTGTCAAGCATATGCACACATAAAGCAAAGTAAGCTTGAAGCTAGAGCACTCAAGTGTGTGTTTCTGGGATATCCTAAGGGAACTAAGGGCTACAGACTATGGTGCTATGAGAAGGATCAGCAGAAGTGTATCATAAGTAGAGATGTCACTTTTGATGAAGCAAAGATGCCTCTGAAACAAGGGGATTCTCATCTAAGCCCTCTCCCTCAATCAGAAGAAACTCAGTCTCAGCTTGAGGTGGAGATTCCACAGGAGCATGATCAAAGGCAGGAAGAGGCTCAACCTAATCCCATTGATGATCAATCAAGTTCAGATTCAGATCATGATGGTGAACAAGCAACTGAGGAAGAAAATGATGTAGGTAATTATCTCTTGGTAAGAGATAGAACAAGGAGGAACATCAAACCTCCTGAGAGATTTGGATATGCAGATAATGTATACTTTGCCTTGCTCACTGCTCAAGATCTAGACACTTCAGAGCCAAGTAACTATAGAGAAGCTGTCACCTGCAAGGAAAAGGACAAGTGGCTAGTTGCTATACATGAAGAATTGAGCTCTCTTAAGAAGAATGCCACTTGGGATATAGTCTGCAAACCTAAGAATCAGAAGCTAGTTGGGTGTAAGTGGATTTTCAAGGAAGAAATCAGAGTCAATCCCTGGAGGTGGAGTCAGATTCAAGGCTAGGTTAGTGGCTAAAGGTTTTACTCAGAAAGAAGGGGTGGATTACAATGAAATATTCTCTCCTGTGGTAAAGCACAGCTCAATAAGAGTACTTCTTGCTATGGTAGCTCAGTTTGGGATGCATCTACATCAAATGGATGTTACTACTGCCTTTCTCCATGGTGATTTGAAAGAGATTATCTATATGAAAGTTCCTGAAGGTTTACCAGTGGATAACAAGGAAGAGAAGGCCTGCATCTTAAGGAAATCTCTTTATGGGTTGAAGCAAAGTCCTAGGCAGTGCTACCTAAGGTTTGATAAGTTCATGCATCAGGTTAAGTTCCACAGAAGCAGGTTTGATCATTGTGTCTATTATAAACATACTAGGGAGTATCATATCTATTTGCTTTTATATGTTGATGACATGTTGATTGCAAGTAATGAGCAGGCAGGTATAGATCAGATCAAAGGGAAGTTGAAGTCAGAATTTGAGATGAAGGATCTTGGCTTGGCTAGAAAGATGCTAGGAATGGAAATCTTAAGGCAGAATGAGAAGGGTTCAATCCAATTGAATCAGGCAGACTACCTTAAGAAGGTTCTCATCAGGTATCAAATGAATCAAGCTAAAGCATCTTCAATTCCAGTTCAACCTCATTTGAAGCTCAGCAAGTTACAATGTCCTAAGAATCAGCAAGAAGCAGATGAGATGAGTAAGATTCCCTATGCCAATGCAGTTGGCAGTATAATGTATGCAATGGTCTGCTGTAGACCTGATTTAGCTCAAGGCATGAGCTTAGTGAGCAGATATATGGCAAATCCTGGTAAGGAGCATTGGAGTGCTGTTAAGAATTTGCTCAGATACATATGTGGTTCAGTGGAAAAGAGTCTGTTTTTCAGTGAAAGGAGATGCACAGATGATCCAGTGGTTGGTTATGTTGATGCTGACTTTGCATCAAATCAAGATACTAGAAAGTCTACTACAGGATATGTATTTACTCTCTTTGGTACTGCTGTGAGCTGGAGGTCTTCACAACAATCTGTGGTAGCACTCTCATCCACTGAATCTGAGTTTATAGCTCTCACAGATGCTGCAAAGGAAGCTGTGTGGCTGAGAGGAATTCTAGAAGAATTTGGAGTTAGACAAGAAAGTGTTACAGTCAATTGTGATAACTCAAGTGCAATACACCTGTCAAAACATCAAGGTCTTCATGAAAAGACCAAACATATTGATGTTAGGCTCTTCTTTATCAGAGATCTTGTGGAAAAACAAGTGATAAAGGTTAAGAAGATTCCCACAGAACTTAATCCTGCAGATGCCTTCACCAAGGGTGTTCCACCTTCAAAGTTTCAGCTATGCATGGATGTGATTGGGCTCAGAGGGAAGGCTTCAACTGGTATAACTTGATGTGCAGAGTTTAGTGCATGGAGATTGCTCAGCCTAAGGTGGAGATTTGTGAGAGTAGGCTGTGGAATTCCATGCAAGTTGTTAAGGAAATGACAACGGGTCTTTAACAACGGTTCTGAAAAGCGTTGTGGTTCAAAGTGTTTGGAAACGCTTTTGTGTTTTAGCTAAAGTTGCTATTTCACTTATAAAAGCGGGTTTTTGGCTTGGCGACTTTATTCTGATTGGCTGAGGAAGAGTTGCTAATCCACTTAAAGAAACGTGTTTGGAGTATTGTGGGAGTTGGGATCTTTTGTTTCAGCGAATCATATGGTGACACGTCGCCGACGGTTATTTCGGTTGGCCTCGGATCACGCGTCCAGCTGAGAAACAAGCTGCGGGTTTGCTGCGGAGGTCTGATCTTCAGAGGAGTATATCTCACGCGTCTCTTATCCATTTCTTGTAATTCTTGTTGCTAATTGTTGCTTAGTTTTCAGGCTTATATATACATTGTTTTAGCTGAGTTATAGTAGCTTAGAGAGAGAATTGTAGTGAGAGAAAGTGCGAGAGATAGTTCGTTCTTTGAGTTTGTAATCTGTAATCTTGCTTCGTGTTGAATAAAAGAAATCCCTCCCCGATCGTCCCGTGGATGTAGGCTTACGCCGAACCACGTAAATCGACTGTGTGCTGTTGCAATTTTCTATTTGTTTTGGTTTCTTGAGTTGCATTGGAGTTTAGGGTTTTCTGCCATTGTTGAGAAGCTTCAAGGTGTTTCTCTTGTGTTGTTTGGTTGATTTACTCTGACAACATCCAACCTCAAAATCAAGTCATTGCAAATACAACGATATATTTAACAACATGCAATTTCATGGGATTGAATTATTATCTTCAAATTACTCAAACAATGAATATGAAACTTTGCTCTTGAAAAAAGAAAAAGAAGAAGAAGAATCGCACGACAAGATCATGTAATCTAATAGATATATAATTTCGATGTCGATACGTAATAAATTATTTACTT
Source organism: Scutellaria baicalensis (assembly GCA_005771605.1). NCBI lineage: Eukaryota > Viridiplantae > Streptophyta > Magnoliopsida > Lamiales > Lamiaceae > Scutellaria > Scutellaria baicalensis. Next base: position 66,832,822 of record CM016721.1, on the reverse strand, counting down.
CCTTTTCATACAATTACTGATAGAGTATGTTTATATTTTGTGAGAATGTCTCGTGGCTTTTATCCCTCGAGACATGTTAATTCACAGAAATCACAACTCATAATTCACATAAATTAGTGAAAATTGATTCAATTTGTACGTAATGTGACTCCATCTTGTGCATTATATCCATAAAAACGTCTCATATTTTGGTGTTGTATTAGGGAAGATGTGATTTAACATAAATAGTGGCTAGTTGCTAAGTGGGGGCAAAAGAGTAGTAAATATAAATATTAAATGGTGATTGCAACCACGTCTATGTCCCTTCCTATACACGAAGAAGTTAAATAATGAGACTGTGATAAATGGCTAATTACCATTTTGTTAGTTTTTTCTTTTCTTTAAATATTGATTGTTTGATTAAATGTTAAAATTTTACTCATACCAAAATTAATTTAGTAGAAATTAATATTTAAGGTATTTTAATTATATGAAATTAAAATATTAAATAATATCATATTTTATTTGAATAATAATAAAATCATGATTATTAATATCAATAAGTTAGTAGTCGTCTCTCTGTATATATATATATATATATATGTATATATGCATGTATTCAACTAATATGAATATATTTATAAAAACTCGATTGATATAAATATCGGTATAAATATCTATAAATTGTGGATATTGATGTATGTATGTTTGTATCATAGATCGCTATATTTTATAGAAATTTTGATTAACTTGTATTTATTACATATTCTTTTAAGATATAAATTAATAAAGATCAAAAATTTGATGAATTAACAACAACTATGATTTGATTATGGAGAATCATGTTTTGAATCATATTAAATCTTATATGCACTAAATATGAAAAATAATTTTTTTTAAGGAATAAGAAAGACTAGTTATTGTTTAAAATGATCTCCTTTCTCTGAATAAAAGATTTAATTTTATATTTTATACATTATTTCTTTAAATAGACAGATTCTTTATTATTCTTGCTTATACCATAGCTATGTGCAATGTCCAAAAACTTTGATTTTTAAATAAAGACGTGACCCAATCCAATTGATAAAAGTGTAGATTGTGATAATAAAGCTGTAAACTCGAATCACACGAGTTTTCTTATTTTTGATTGTCTTTTTCTCTCTCATTCTCTATAGCTCATTAAGAAAAACAATTTCTACTTCTATCAGAGCCCCTCCTCAATTCGCAATCTAGTTATTTCGACAAACCATTTCGATTGTTGGAAAAAGGGAATAAGAGTATCCATGAAATTGAAACGAACTAATTAAGTTCCAATTTTTAGTGGTGGATTAACTAGCTAGTTCACTTGTGAATTGTAGATAATCATTGGAATATGATATCTATAATTAAAGAAAAAGTTACTTGAAGATAAGCTAACATAAAGAAGGGTTGTATATATATATATATATATATAATAGTCTTGCCAAATTGTTCAAGTTGCACAAATTAAACTGGTTAAAGCCGATGCAACCTTAGAAATTCCTTTATTACAATAATTTACCAACAATTTGAAGTTTCATAAGTTAATTAAGCGTTTGAGGACAAAATCCCCTCGATATTTTTATAGGATGACATCTTTCAAACTTAAGTGTATGATTCTAGAATATATATATAAATATATATATATATATATATCTTAACCTATTCCCATACATTGTATGTAGAATAAACAATCTCATTAGTTCATGCATAATTAAGTCTTTGATAGATCTACTTAATTACATAATAAAATGAGAAACAAAATCTTATTATATTTTAGTTCATGCTTGCTAACACCACATGAGTTGACTAATAAATCAAAATCCAACATGCAATTATATTAATATGACAAATGGAGATTAATAAGTTCTTGGTCAAGAAAAATGGGTCTAGTTGCTTAATAATAGTAATGGCCCATCTTGCATGCTCACCATCAACTTGGTATTCACTGTTTCCTCCAATCTTTCTATTTGATGTGCCTATCACTAATTATGAGGTTTTGATAAGAGTCCAAAATATATTGTCTTTTTTACTATTGATTTTATAAATTTCTATGTAGTAATGAGATATTATTAATGTACTTACACTATCCATTGATAAAAAATTTCAAATATAAAGATGAAAAAAAAGACTCAAAATTTAAGTGTATATTAAAAGATGGCATGGCCAGAATACAATATTTTAATAGATCTAAGACAATTATAGAGAAATTTAAGAGTTGTAAAGATACATTCCAATTATTTATTTATATAGTTTAATGGATTGTATCTAACCAAGGAAAAATATTGATAATGAAGTGCAAAACTTGGAATAATTTAAAGGGTCAAATGCAATTAACTCTGCTTGGTGCATGCACTTGGGTTTAGTGGATTTGGTGAGTTTCTTAAAATTTGAAACATTTTTAAAATATGTATTATGTATTTATTTGGGTCCTAATTTGGGCCTAGTCTTTTTTTTTTTTCCAGAAATATGTGGGCCTAAAAACTGATCAATCCATTTATTTGAACAGTTAGAACACAAATTATAAAAGGCAAGCTTATTGACTTTTCAGAAATTTGAAAGTGAGACTTTTTATGAATGGGAAGAAAACTATGTTATTCAGGTTAGACTTTTTAAGCAAAGAATTTATCAATTCCTCGTGTCCAGAGTTGAAATTTCTCTGCGACAAAATAAAATTTAATAAAATACAAAATCTATTTAATGGAAATAAATCTGTTTTATTTTTGTCCCCCACCCAGAAAGCCAAAACCCAATAAAATAAATAATTAAGTATGTGAGGATTTTTGGCTTACTCTATGGTGATGAAAGATTACGATTTTGGAAGAAATAGAAATTGTTTAAAAAAGACTTGTCCATGTAATTATGTGATGGTGATAAGTGATAATTCGTTTCTTCTAAACTAAAAAAACATTTACTATGTGATAATGAATGAAATTCCACATTGCAATAAATGTTGGCTCGCAAAAAACATTTACTATGTGATAATGAATGAAATTCCACATTGCAATAAATGTTGGCTCGCAACATTGATATTTAATTAATTGAGCAAGTCTTGTATGAGACCGTCTCACGGATCTTTTTTTCGTGAGACGGGTCAACCCATAACCCACACTTAACAATTCATATGAAATTTGTGGATATAGATTCAATTCATGGATAATAAGGATCCGTCTCACGGAAACTATCCGTGAGACCGTCTCACATGAGTTTTTGCATAATTATTTATGCAGAGAGAGAGAGATTAATGTGGTGATTATTTTACAACAAAACAAAACAACAAAGTAAAAAAAGATAGTCAAGTCACTACAATTGCTTCATCATACCTCCTTTTCCTCGGATGACATTTGAGGCCTTCTCATTCTTCATGATCCGATGGAAAAGCGCAGCTCGATCTTCTTCGACGATCTCCCTCAAGAGTTCGTCCTCGATCTTGGGTGCTTGCCAATGCGAGGGATCCTCCACGTGGTCGTCGCTAAAGATCATATCCGACACCCACTCCTTCCAAGTAGTTCTACTGTGCTTTTCTTCTTCAAGTGTCCCAGTTGCCAACAGTTGATACACGTAGACGACTTTGTTCTGACCGGGCCGAAAAGCCCGGGCGATGGCCTGTTTGCTCTTCGAAGGATTCCACTCTGAGTCGAGCAAAATGACGCGTGATGCTGCTGTCAAACTAATGCCCTCAGCACAAGCCGTGATGGAGGCCAACATCACCTTAGACGGCCCCCCTGCCTCCTCGAACTTATCCATCACTCGTCCTCTTTCGAACAGCTCTATGTCTCCTTGAAGGACCAGCACTTCTCGCCCCTTACGCCACCCGTAGAACTTCTCGAATATTTGTAGGAATAGATTGATTGGGGCAATGTTGTGGCAAAATATCAGCAACTTTTCGTTTCTTAGAAGGCAACGGGGCACCAGGTTCATCACGAACCGGACCTTGGAACCCGACTTCATGTCGAACTTGAACTTCTCCAGCTCCTCCAACTCCTCCTGGCTGAAGTACTGACGAGAGCAAGCTGTGGTTCTGATCAACCACGGATGGATGGCCCCAAGTGTGATCAATAGCTCCAGTTCCAATGGAAATCCCTTGTACACAGGCCTTTGATTCTGAAGTTTTAAGAGAAGCTCTTGTTGAAGGCTGGTTGACTTCATCATCAACGTATAGCATTGTAAACCGGGCAGCCTGTCGTTGCTGCTTCCGCCCTCATACACGTCTATGAACTTGGTTGTCAGCTTTCTCAATGTCTTGAGAGCTTGACCTCTTTCTCCACCTTTATTGGAGTCTATTTTTTTCGATATTTTGTCAATCAAAAGCTTTCGTCCCCGATTCTCAAGTGAAAACTGAGTCTGTCTCTGTTTGTTTCTCTTCTCATACTTGGGATCAAGCTCCTTCAATACCTCATTCACGAAGCTAGGTCTTGCTAAGCAAAGAGTATTGAAATATTCACCGAAATTGTTCTGAAACAACGTACCTGAAAGCAATACTCTCAGCCTAGTGTTAACCTTCATCAAAGCTTTTCGAAGCCTTGACTTGGTGCTCCTAGGGTTGTGGCCTTCATCAAGAATGAGAATTCCGGGGCATTGCTTAAGCAGTTGGGCCATATATTTCCTGTGAGCATAATGCGAATCTTCACGCGTCAATGTTAGAAACGACGTATAACCCATGAGCAAAATGCTAGGATGTGAGAGCCACATCTGCATCTTTTCAAGGCAATCAAGAACGTGCATAACGTCTTGGTTACGCGGAAGCCCGGGTGCTAACTTCATTCTCTGCTTCAAGACCTCACCTTTATAGGTTTGACCACCATGGATTTGATAAACAGGAATCGGGACTTTCCACTTGATGATTTCCTTGTACCATGTGTAGAGTGTGGTCTTAGGAGCAAGCACTAATGGCCTTGATCCAGGGAAGAGCTTTAGATAGCTTACAAGAAACGCGATTATGAGCAATGTCTTGCCCGCCCCAGGCGAGTGAGATATGACGCAACCACCTCGTTTCTTTTTCTTTTTCTCCATTCGAGATGGCACCAATGATCCAGCAATGTTTCGCCATAGAAACTCAAAGGCTTTTCTCTGGTGGCTCCTTAATTGATCCTTCAGTTCCGGTATCAATGCCCACACGTTGTTTTCTCCTATGGTTGGAGGAGCACTCGTCGTTGGGGCTGGAATGCAGAACTCTTCGATGTCTTTCTCATCATCATTACTGCTCTTTTTCTGCTCTTCATTCTCTTCTGTTTTTGGTTCCTTGTTTGGACTACTGTGTGATGCAGCAGTCTGTATCACAACCAAAAACAATCATAATGAGTCGATGATGATAACGAGATAAAGATATATTAAATGTCATAGGAAATATTAAACCATCTTACAAATGGTGGCAGGATATCTTTTATTTCAGTCTCCACAAATCCACACAAGCTACAAACAGTTCCAACTTGTTCGTTCAGTCTAAAATCATGTTCACACATTTTCTCGCCAATTTTACTCGGCTTTCGCTCTTCACCACCAGATTGGTGGGTATGAGAAGAATCCTGTCAAGTTTTCCAATTAAGATAGAATATATCACATTGTTCATTCTATAATGCAGAATAGTGAAATAAATATACCTCGTTATCATCGAGGAGATACCATGATGCCAAGGCAACTTCCATTTCCTTCCACAACATATCGATTTCTGATAACTCCTCCTCGGTGTTCACACAAGGTTTCTCATCGTGTGCTTTTTGGTCTGCTAATTTTGTGGACTGATATTCTTTCCACTGATCAACGACAGGTGGCTGTACGGGCTCATTCTTGAGTGTGGCGTCTATGTTGCTCATACATCGTCTGATCAATTCTCTGCACAACTGAGCAGTCACAGAGCCCTTTCTGAAACTTCTAACGTCATAGATGCTTTCTCTTACATAGAAGCAGTCCCTCTTCATATTAGCCGAGCTTGAATGGCTTCTTACTCGACTGTACTTCCTACGACTCCCTTTTCCACCCTTTCTGCTTCCACTATCCTTATCCATGAAGTCAAAGTCGAAGCCTTTCCTTTTATTCGAGGCCGAGAACCCATTCATGTAGAAGTATTTGGATACCATTTCTCCAATGTCTTTCTGATCATCTTCAGGGATTCTGAAATTTAGAAAGCTTTTATCATGGGAAAATGAGTCATTATCGGCAGGAATAATAGCAAGCTCATTCTGTTGTTCATTCGACGGACCTGCTTGTTTCGCCTGATGTTTAGACTTACCTGATTTCTTCTTGGTTTTACGTTTAGGCACCTCATCCACGTCACATAGAGATTTGTCTTTGGACTTTCTTTTACTAGCCTTATTGATCCACTGTTCAGCCCCACCAAGTCTCTGATATTCATTGTCAGCTTGAACAGAGAGTGCCAATGGCATCTCCTCATGATCATCGTCCTCTGATGAAGTATCGTCGTACTCGAGCCAAAAGGTCTTGCTCTCTCCTAATCGACTCACCTCAATCTCGTAGTCTTTAAACTCATCACAGGCCAGATAACGTTCAGGCTGTACATTACGACGTTTTGACCTCCTCAACTCAGTGGGATCATACCAAGACAATAATCCAATCTCACTTTTATCCTCAAGGCTAGCTAGATCAACATACTCTATGACAGGGGTCATAACATCGTTTTCCATCTTTAAATTCACAGTATAACTATGACTACTTGGTGGTGGATCTGGTTGAACCCTGTCGGGGTTGTACTCTGAAATCTCGTAGACAATGTGGTTCTTTATTGATCGTATATCAAAGGCCGTTTGCTTGAGAACAGATGCCACGACAAGCCATGAAACATCAGAGCAGAATCTGCCGGTAAACAATCTGAACTTTTGGACAGAAGTAAGGTCCTCAGAGGAGGTCCAACGATAGTATTGGGTTTCACAGGGTTTCATTTCAAGCCTTTGAAGAACAGAAATCTGATCGATCTTCAACATGGTTGTCTCTTTGCTAAGCTTCTTGCTCGTTGAGAAAAGATCAGGGCCCTGGTTAATGTACAAACTCACATAGAACCCACAATCACATGCACCTCCATGAGGCTTCCTATCAATGGATCTTATCCTTCCATCAATCCACCCCTAAAATCACATGATAAGAGCAAGCATTGATTATATAAGCAGGATAAGTATAATGAACCAAAAGTACACTAAATCCAGAACATACAGGCTCAGTGTTTCTCTCATCATCATCATCATCATCATCATCAGAATCTTCCGGATTGTGAGGAGGTTTAGAGAATACACAGACATCGACTCCTTGCCTTAGAAAAGATATACAGTCAGACGGTGTCGCTTTTCTTGACCTTACACGAAGATGTGACGTGGGAATCTCCTCCTCGATCACATCTCCGTTATCAACTATCACTGTTGAGATCACTCCGCCGTTAACTTTTATGCGCTCCACAGGGTGCCACGACTCACGCCAGAATGCCTCAAATGCTATCAACTCACAGAACAAAGTGTTAAAGATTTTGCATTTACTATCAAGAAATCAATCTATTCATGCAAAATCCTTCGGACAGGAACCAATGACTATGGTTTGATATCTTGGAGTTCAAAAAAAGCACATTGTTTCGAGGTCATGGTGTTTGAAAAAACACTATTCCATTGAATTATACGATCTCTCAATCTTGACCTCATCCGTTTATGCATTGCTTCGTTTCTATTATACAGACTGTTTTATTTTCTCAATAAATTGAATGCAGGGGATTTAATAAAAGTGGAGAGCCTCAATCGATGGTTAGCATTTAACATGTAACTATACTTATTACACAAAAACTCATGTGAGACGGTCTCACGGATAGTTTCCGTGAAACGGATCCTTATTACCCATGAATTGAACTCATATCCACAAATTTTCATATGAATTGTTAAGTATGGGTTATGGGTTGACCCGTCTCACGAAGAGATGGTCTCACATAAGACCTACTCTTTTATCTTATCCTGCTTACATGTAATTTTGTCATGATATATAATCTTGTAATTACTAGCAACGATAGACATATAAATCTAAGAATAGGTCTTATGTGAGACTGTCTCACGGATCTTTTTTCGTGAGACGGGTCAACCCACAACCCACACTTAGTAATTCATATGAAAATTTATGGATATGGGTTCACTTTATAGGTAATAAGGATCCGTCTCACGGAAACTATCCGTGACACCGTCTCATATGAGTTTGTGTGTAAATCTAATGACAAAATTAAATGAAGGCAGGATGAATTAAAAGGAAAGAAAAACAGAGCTTGGTTCTTACGATTCGAATCAAACGGATGGTTCGATTGATGTATTTGCAGCCTCTTCATGGTTCCTTATCAAGCAGAATTCGTGGTTTAAATAACGCAAAAAAAAATCCCACCTGAAATTTTCGAAACAATTAGCACATCTTCACAATAACTTGAGCATTATACTGTGTTTTTTCTTTTTCCTTTTTGTCTAAATTGTTCAAAAACTAGGTTATGTAATAATGCCTGAGTGGCAAAGATCACAAATGAGATATGAGACACTTTGTTTGTTCCACTTTTTTTATGTGAAAGAATTGTTCAAAGCTGCTGACATTTTCAAGACTTGCTTTTACAAGAAAAGAACTGTTTTGCAGATAAACCTAATAACATAATTTTGATAAAACAAAATTACAGTAAAAAAAGAAGAAAAAAAAATCGTCATCAAACTTATTCAAGTAAGCAAAGATAGATTTTGTGCAAGATGCATAACTTAATTCAGCAAAAACATTTCCTCATCAATACAAACATATATTAAAGATAGAGATGTGGAGGCAAAGCTCTTCATCTTATTGGCGCTGATTTCTGAACCAGAAATGTGGATCAAAAGCTGACAATCCCATGCACAAACTGGGAAACCACACTCACACAGCCACAAAAATCACCAAAAAGAACCCAGAAAAAAGGGGGGAAAAGCAAAACCCATCTAAAAATTACCAAATTGAGAAAGAAAAATTCAGTCTTGATATTAAAGCCGAGTCCCAGAACCAAGAAAACCCATCTGCAAAATCAAGATTGCCAGGTGTGGTGTGTAACAAAAAGAGGGGTAAAATCAAGAACCGGGAAAAGGGGTAATTAACAGCGTAACAGAACCCGATTCTCCGGCGAGAAAAGCGGTGATTCCGGCGAGCAAGAAAGCGCCGGAAAGTTAGGCCAGGAAACAGAATTTTCAACCCAAGTCATAAAGAGTGATGGAAAGGAGCAATAAATAGGCAATGAGGGGCAGATGGCAGTGTAAATGCAGTGTAGAATCCAGCGGTAAAAAAAGAGAAAATGACAGTAAGAAATCATCGGATTTTGCGCACTGTGTCTGCTTTTTCTGCATGGAACCGGAAAAAGATGCAGCGATAAACATCATCGGGAATCGAGCAGGGGGGGTCAAACGGGGAGGGTATTTTCGTCATTCCGCACAATGAGGGGCTGCGATGGAGGGATTTGGGTGATCGGACGGCGGAGGGTCGGCGTTGGTGGGCCGATGAGAGAGTACTAGAAAGGTGCACTCAAATTGAGAGGGTCCATGTTTTTGTTTCTTTCTTGACTTTTTTGGACAGTTAAAGAATCTATTGGTGGTGAATTGCAAGTGTACTGCCTTTTCCCTTCTTTTTTTTATTTCAACCTTTTTCTTTCACTCACCACTACTAAACCTATCTTGTCTTTGTTAAACCCCTTTTTGCGATTAATTTCAATTTCTTGAAACTAAAATGTTACCATAAGTTTTGCTTCAAAATATCCTTCTTATATTCTCCCAAACATAAAAATTTGATGATATGATATGATAAGATTATGATTGCTCCAATTAAGGTATCTATATCGATGATTGATGTTATTAACCTTTATTGATATGAGTAGCATGTGTTGTGTCATATTTCCTTTTTAAGTCTCCCTCGTATTTAAAACTCACACATCATTTTGACATTAATAGTTATTATTATGGTCCTACTTCCCAGCTATTTAAATGTATTTATATTTTATATCAAATACATAAATTTAATTTGAACTACAAACTAAAGTAATTGGAATTTTATATCTATAAATACATTAACTTATTTAAAAAATTTAACTAGTATTTATAGTAATTTTGGGTTATTATATATATATATATTATATATATGAATCTTTTTCTTTTGCCTACAATAAATACATAACAAGTTCAATAGTGTTTTGAATAAAATGTTTGTTGTGAGTAAAAGTTGTTGAAATATAAAATTAAACCAAAAAAAGGTAGCGTTTTCTACTTTGTTGTGAGTAAAAGTTGTTGAAACATAATTTATTAAACCAAAAAAAAAAAAAGGTAGGGTTTTCTTCACACTTGACAGAATTAGAAAAATAGCATACAGCATACATATTAAAATTTCTTTACATCAAAATAATTAAAACTAAATATTTGTAAATATATCTATTTGTTAAAAAAAATTAATTTAAGACCATCCATCTATATGACGATTGTCATCAACATGACATATTTACTCAACTTATTTAAATGGTTGATACATTTGTGAATATATTTGCTAACTAAGTTATCTCATTAATAAAGTTATTAATTTAAGATCATGTATGTATGGTGGTTGTCAACGAGGATGACATCTTTTGTAAGGTTAATGTCAAAAAAACATTGAAGTAAAAACTGAGAGGGGGAAAGCAACTAATTATATTTACTTTAACATCTTTGAATTACTTATTCTTGTGAATTAGAAGGTTCGGTATGCCCCCATCCTAATTCTAATAAGTCTTGTGTGAGACCGTCTCACGGATCTTTTTTCGTGAGACGGGTCAACCCATAACCCACACTTAACAATTCATGGGTAATAAGGATCCGTCTCACGGAAACTATCCGTGAGACCGTCTCACATGAGTTTTTGCGAATTCTAATACCCTAAAAAAATACGATTGTTAACATGTAACTAGTAGTAACTTAATAATATTTTCACTAAAATATATATTTCAAGAGTAGGTATTATATAGATCAGGATCTTATTATGTGAGATTGATCAACCCATAACCCGCACTTATTAATTTATATAAGAATTTGAGAAAATAGATTCAATTCATGGGTAATAAGAATCCATCTCACGGAAATTATTTGTGAAACCGTTTCACATGAATATTTCAATTATACAAGTAAATACCTTATGAGTAAACAATTGATACCTTATAAATATAGAATTAATATGTTAGAACATATATTTCAATTATACATGTAATATCTTATAGGTATATAATTAATGTCAAACTAATAATATCTTTGGAGCATGTAAATTGGGGTTGCCTGAGTGAACATATTCATCAAACAAATTATTTCACTGATAAATTTACTTAACTTGAAATAAAATTGCTATGTTGTACACATTTATTGCATTGTACCTAATTTGTCATATTCCTCTATTATATTGAATGTAACTGACCAAATTCTATTATATTTGTTGTAAGATGGATTTTGGATGGTGCAGATCAATTTGTTGGGCTTGAAAGATGGGTTTTGAAAGCTTTAATCTATGAGGGACATATTGGGCTTGAAGTACAATTAAAGATGGGTCCATAATCATGAATTGTTTTGGGCAAATGGATGAAGATAAACCCAAGGTTGTTGGTTGCTGAATAGCAAATATGCTATATTATCTCTTGATTGTAAATTGACTATATTCTTCTTAATATTCAAGTTTCATTCACATTGTTTAAATACAAATTTCTAATAATCTATCTACCTATAACTTATGTTTTGAAACTAATCTAATTTTCGAGTTGAAGGAATAGTGAAACATTGTTTCTCGCTATGCAATTTTTAGATTTAATTCAGTGATTTCAGAACCGGACTGAACCGACCGGTTCAAACGGGAACCGGTGCCGGAACCAGTCCGAAAATAGCCTTACAATGAAATGTTGGTATCAACTATTTAATGCACAAGTATTATTTATTTCTTAAGTTTATCATTAATGATTGTTTTACCGACGGGAATTCCTGTCGATATGACTTGTTCGATTTACTAACATTTTTTGTGATATGTTACTTCCAAATAATTTCCCAATCGTTTTGAGTTCCATTTACAATCTTATGTGAAGAATTTTATTTTATAAATGAATTTAGTTCAATTTAACATTATGAACTTACTAAATCCATTGGTAATATATATGTGCGAAAATGATTAACAAATATGCAAAATTGATTGTTCGGAAATCAAAAATAATTAATTTATATTTTTTCAATCGATAACAGTGTCATCTACTAAATGTGGATAAGCTATAAACGAAAATCTATATATTAATTAGAATAGACGTAATTGCAAAAAAAATTACCACTTTTTTAAAAATTACAAATTTATCCTCACTTTTCAATAATTGCAAAATAAAAAATCACAACTTTGGTTCACCGTTGTAATTTAGACCACTTTTGAATTTTTCAGCAATTGGAGTCAACGTGTCTGACAAAAATGTCACATTACATGCTACATTGGATGCCACATTGGATGCCACATCATTTCAAACAAAAAAAGATTTAAAAATAAAATTGCTAAATAAAATCACCACCTTTCTTAAAGTTGCAATCTAATCTCAACCTTTCAAAAACTAGCAAAAAAAGTCGCATACTTCGTTTTGCAATTCGAATTTATTCTTTCGTGTTTAAATTCATCATAAATACGTCACATAAACTACGTAGTTATGAATTTTTTTTTTCTACATCAAAATATTGTCTTATTAACATTTCTTATATAAAATTTGAAAATTTGATATGACCCTTTTTGTGGAATCAAGTTTATTCATTCCCAATTATTAATTCTAAATTCCTTGATTAAGTGTATATGTAATTATATCTAATTTTTTATGTTCTATAATTCATAGCAAAAATTATAAAATGAGAATTAATTATGATGGGATTGGGATAAGATGAATAAGATATTAACAAATTTTCTGTAAAAGAAATTGAAACTCGATGGAATGATTGAAATGAGCAGTAGTTATCTTCTAAACTTAATCACAATCATACCAAAATATGAATATCATCAATTTTGTTTGATAATCTTATACCACGGTTTTGCCATTTTGGACACTAAAAGAAGTTGATCCTAGAGGAATGTGGAAAAAAAAAAAAAAACATATTTTACAAGAAAATGAAAATTGAAAAACATAATAGGGTATACTATATAGTTTAGAAATTATCTTGACGTAGATAAACAAGTTTATGATTGTATAGTTTATGTGACGAATCCATGATGAATTTAAACACCCAAAAACAAATTCAAATTGCATAAGGAAGTATGTGGGTTTTTTTTTTCTTATTTTTAAAGGTTTGGATTAAATTGCAACTCTAGGAAAGGTGATGATTTTATTTTACAATTTGCTTTTTAAATCTTTTTTGTTGGGATTGACGTGACATCCAACGTGGCACATGACGAGGCATGTTTGCCGGACATGTGGACTCCGGTTTCCCGAAAAATCAAAGGTGGTCGAAATTGCAATAGTGAATAAAGGTTGTGATTTTTTTTTACAATTATTAAAAAGTGGGAATAAATTTACAATTTCTTAAAAAGTGGTGATTTTTTTACGATTACGTCGTTACAATAAAATAAAAGTAGCTTAGATGAACGTGGACTAATTAATGATATATACATACATACTCCACATATGTAATTATTATAGTACAACAAAATTATGCAAACGTCATGACATGATTATTTATACAATATAACCATAATTAATTTTACAACATAGGAAAAAAATACCCTAGATTTAAGATTTAGTAACCAAAACGATGTTAACCCATTTTACCGGCCGAATTTCCACGCCAAATCCATCCAAAAGGACTCTATTCTAGAGCTTTCTCTTACACATTTGAAAAAGGTCGTAGTTTTGCTTCTTTTGCAGACACAATATTTTGTTGGCAGATTACAAATTTAATTTCGTCAACACGATATAACATGCTATATCAACGCTTTCTGTAGTCTACATCGCACGTGACATGATGACATCTATATAGTTTGTAACTTAGAACTTCATTTTTAATTAATTACATCCTAAGATCATTTTCTACTACGACCTCGTATAGTTAATGCAATTGTCGTACCACTGATCAAAACCAAATGTTATGTACATATATATTGCTATTGTTGTACTGCTGATCAATCAAATAACATTATAGAAAACAACTGCATTATAGAATCCAATTGTAGAATGTGCAATGCATCGTGTTCTTTCTAAAAAAAGAGCACACAAGCAGCCTATGAAAATAGATCGCTCTTTCAACTAAAGCAAAATATGATGGTACAGTTAACACCACCAGCTGGAATGAAGCACAAAACCTGAACAATGTTTTTACGAATCAGGTCAGCAAAAGTACAGCCAAATAACAGACAAGATTTCACAGGTGATATAATCAAAATGAATGTGTTGAAGAGATCTTAAATCAGTGTATTTTAAGGTACTGCAGGTGATGATAACACACAAGGATTGTAGCAGTAATCGAGCGGATTAATACAGAATGAAGTTGCTTCATCTAAACACTGTACATTGTAGTATACTGTATCCTATTTCTTCCCTAACTCTAACCAGCTAATCCCTCCCCATTTAAAACTCGTCGGAGAAACAGCTTCGAAAACATAAGCAAAGAGAAAGGGTCAGTACACGATGAATAAAAAGAACATGCTCTATATGTTAATTCACAACTGAGGTCCAAATCAGACAAAACCAATTGCTACATCAATTGCCTGTTGTTTTCACCCCAAAATGGCCATCAGCAGAGAGAGTCAATGCTTCACATGGCCATGTTGGAATCCAAATCCAAAAATAGATCACTAAATAAGAAATTATAGTCCTCCGGTCTCCCTGGTTTTAAGAAATCAAAGTCCTGCCTTGGAGCAGCCTGCTCGTCTGCATCGGGGTGATGCAATTCAAGTGGCATACCCCAGACATGGGCACCATTTGTAGCCTGCCCTGCCTGACCACTGTATGATCCTGGTCCAACCTGAGGACCCAAAGTATTTGCCGGTGCGTTATCCAAAGCAGCAAGAAGCTCATCCACATCAAACATCTCATCCAACAGAATGTTGTCGCACTGATGATGCACATCACCAGCGCCCTGGTAAGTATGTTGAAACTTATCCACATTATTGAGAGGCACACCATCATAGCTATTCAAGCATCCTATGGCATCTTTCTTGGATTCCTCCTTTGTGTCTCCTTCTTGCACATTCTCCATAGTAGTTTCCTCCATTACTTCTTCTTTGACTATGCTCGTTGGAGTGCTTGCTTCATGAGATCCAAGATACCTATGGTTGGCAATCTGTGATGGGCCTTCAACATCTTCCATCTTCATCTTGGGGATATCAGACTTTGTCCTATTGTCACTATAACAAACCTCAGAGAGGGTCGAGTTTGTGGAGTCATTTGATGTTGTACAAGAATCGTTAGACTTGGCAGATAAACGATCACTAGGAAAATTAAGCCGTGCAGAAGCACCATACATAGCCCTTGCAGCTTCATCATAGGAACGAGCAGCTTCTACAGCTGTCCCAAAAGTACCCAACCACAGCCTGCTTCCTCTGTGGGGCTCCCTAATCTCGGCCACCCATTTACCCCAGGTCCTCTGTCTTACACCTCTATAATTGCATCGACCATTATCAGGACCTCCTTTACCTTTCATACATCCCTTTTTTGATCCCTTGGCAGGAGCTTTACGAACTGGTTCAAGCGAATCAAGTTTGGTGTTGTACTCCTTCCACTTTTCAAGAACCTCTGCAACACTCGTATTTCCACTCTTGCGGCTTCTTGATTTCTTCTTTCTAATGTAATCCATCGGTTGAGAGACTACTGTAGGATCTTGATTCAAAATAGCCATGTCCGTATTACTGCATAAAAACATCGATCCTAGTCAGATTTCAACTGCATAATATCAAAAGATCAAATTGCAAGATACATAAACAAGTGCAGAAGTCGTGTCCCAGTAGGAAAATTAGACAATATGGTGCCTGATAAACATCTACATATGAAGATGCCTCAAGAATGCTAAGGCTCTCCCACTAAATTCAAACTAAAAGACCGCAGTGCAAAACCCTTCAGAAAATCCCATAGATAAAGAAAATAGCTTTCTTTGTCCCCAAGAAACTTAAACCCGAAAATAATGTTTTTTTTATTTAAGGAAAAATGTTGAGATTCAATTCATCAGGAATTACAACAGATTAGGCATCAATGTGAACTACACCACAGAAAGGGGTTTAGGGGTTGAAGAAGGGGGATTCGCCTATCTCCAATTTTCAGTGGATCCCTAGCTCCATAGAGACTCAGAAATGAAACCTAGAACCTTAACTTAAGGCTACATGAGGAAAAAAAAAAAACACGCACACACTCGGAAACAGAGTCCAAAAAACTAATCGAACGATTATCACCAAACAATCGACATAAAAGCAGAACAGAAAACAATAACAATCCATAAAATCAAGAAAAGTTAAAAAGATTTACAAATAATAGATCAAATGAACATACCTTTGAACAATAGCCTTGGATACGCGATTTCCTACGAAAACGATAAATTAACCGTATGCCCTAGGCCCAAATTCTCGATTCTTTATAGAATTTACTGAATTTCTCAGTTCAATAGCCAAAAACTTCTAAGTTAAGAAAGATTAGTATCAGTAGGTTTTTGTAGGAAGCTGATTTTACTTTGTCTTTGAAGCAGAAAAATCTCTACTCATCCTCAGCTACTGCCCTCTTTATAGCCTTCTCTAGATATTTCCTAGTGGTAAAGTCGAGATTTTTCTACTAGGGTTTGTAGGATGACGTGGCATTTTAGGCTCCGCAGATTTGTGCACGTGTTACGTGAGGCCTTCCCAACCACACAATTTTTTTGATGGATGAGAGGTTTTGGTTGTCTGCTACGACGCGTTCTGTATTTGCTTGGGAACTAAGCAATAAAGGTTTTAATGATTTAAATTTTTGTTATTTCATTTTGACCCCACAGTATTAGTCAAACTCCATTTGCGCCCCCGCTTTCCTGCCCTTATGATTATCCTCTTTCTTATCTCTATTCTATTTCCAACATTAATTAAATTAATTGATTGGTTTTTTAGTCAATTAATTAATAATTGGAAAATGTAGATTAATGTCACCTTCTCACCTTCAATAAAGGTTTTAATGACTTAAATTTTTGTTATTTCATTTTGACCCCACAGTATTAGTCAAACTCCATTTGCGCCCCCGCTTTCCTGCCCTTATGATTATCCTCTTTCTTATCTCTATTCTTTTTCCAACATTAATTAAATTAATTGATTGGTTTTTTAGTCAATTAATTAACAATTGGAAAATGTAGATTAATGTCACCTTATCACCTTCCACTTGTGAAGATAAACCAACCACTTCTTTAGAAAATATCAGCCATGATGGTTGTACACTTGTGACTACGAATGATATTTTTTTTTATAATATTAATGTTGGTGGTATTTTTTTCCTTGAGTATTATGTCAAGGTGGCATTTTAAAAATTCTTTTTAATATTTCATATTTCTTACCTCTTATGTTTAGTTTTATAACATCAAGAAAATTTACCATTTCAAACTTTATATTACTTGTTTGAATTTGTTAAAATTACACATGTTTTATGAATATAATAAGTTAGTTTATTTATTTTTCATGTAATAACAATACAATGATTTTTGTAAGACCCATCTTTTGGATTTAAATTCATGAGTCGACCACTCACCTACAACTTATAACCCATATTTAAAATACATATTAATTTAAAAAAATTGATTTAAATTGTAGCAGTGGACTTCTTAGCAAGAAAATAATTATACGAGAGTATCATGTATTAGATTTAGGAAAAAAAATGTTTTTTAGTCACTATATTAGATTCATCGGATTTTTGTCCTTTATCTATATTTAAAACCTGTCATCTCTTTTTTTATTCTCTAACCTACTATGGCTAGTAAATTACGAATTTTAAGTTAAAAATTAATTTAGCCTATTTTTTAATTGAGAACACTCTTTTTTTTTTTTTTTTTTTACTATACAAACCCAACAACTTACTAAACACATTCCATTATAATAATTAAAAGTGAAAATATTTTGATAAAAACTAATATACCCTTAGTAATCATCTTCATAAAAATAATATAAAAGGTAAATAATACATTTCATACACACCTCATATTACAATATACATTATATACACAACTATATTCTTCATCTCAACCAAACAAAAGCTTCTTACTCCAGTAAACACCTTCAAAAAAAGTTTGTGAAATCACACACTTAGTCAAATCACCCGAGAAAGAAGAAGGAGCATAACATATGGAGTATGGAAGTTGTAAAATTGCTTATTAATGATTTATTTTCATGTAAAAATCATTGAAAATCGTAGAAATCACGACAAATATTCGACCACTACAGGCCAGATACATTGAAGAGTGTTCGGTCGAGCGCCGAACGCATTGAAAAGTGTTCGGCTTGCAACCGAACATAGCACATCTCGTTCGGCCTATTGCTGAACACTATGAAGGGCGTCCAACCAGTACTGGCCAAACACGTTCGGCTGACCACCGAATATAGTATATCTTGTTCGACCTATTACCGAACACTGTGAAGGGCTTTCGGCGGACAAGAGCCGAACATATCCTGGTTCGCAAAATCGGGTGTGATACGATTTTCAACAAATTTTCAACTTCTTAGCCCTTAGGATCAATAAATCAACAACCTAAACTTGTTTTTATGCAGATTTCATATAATTGCACTCACATTGAGACATATTAAACATAATATGTGGAAAATGTTTAACAAAAAATTCAACTACACTTGGATGATAAAAACTTGAGTTTTGGTGGGATGGTGAAATGGGTGGAAAAATTAGGGTTTCCTAATTGAAATGGGGAGGGAAGTATTTATGGGGTGTGTTAAGATTCTTTTTTTTGTTGTTGTTGATTTATTCTTTAAAGGGTATAATTGTAATGTTGTGTCTGCTGTGTGGTGTGTTTAGAAATTGTATGAGCAAATAGATTTAATTGTGGGTGTGTTAAGTAAATTTTGAGGTGTATATAGTTGCGTCATTTTTATATCAAAGTTACTATTGTTTATCATGCCTAAATAAATATTAATAATTGAAAATATTTTTTTCTTAATTCAAGATGATTTTATTATTGATATTAATAATTAATAAAAAAATACTATAAACCGTGTATTAAGATGAAAAAATATTTTAATTATAATATTAATTTCGATACCTTAGATGAAAAATACGAATTTGTGATTTAAAAAATTTGAGTGTTATTAATTTAAAATGATGTTAAATTTAATTTAAAATAAAACTTACCGCACTACAAAATGATTTTAAATATGAAGTACTAAAAACTAAAAAGTGAAATTAAAGAATCAAAATTCCAAAAAAGTCAAATTTTGAGAATCCAAAATCTCTTCCCCCCCCCCCCCCCCCCCCCCAAGTTTTATGTATCTGATTAGTAAAATAATTAGATCAGACAAGATAATTGCTCTTCGATCAATTTACTCAAAAATATGGATAGATTGTAATGTTCCTTATTAGCCAAATTCTGTGTAGGTAACTTGTTTCCCAATTATTTATTTATTTAAATTCGTGTTTGATTTAATTTAATTAAGTGTTTAATGTATTAACCCATATGAAAAACTGCAATTTATCCGCATCTGGATAAAACCCAAAATTAATTAATATTGTTCAAACATTTTAATTTCTTATATACAATATAAAAAAATTACAGTACATTATTTTAAGAATATATCATCAATTTACTTAATGGAAGTATATCTCAATTTTTGAGTACCCATATAAATGAAATAAAAATTGCCGTACAAATTTACTAATAATATTATTTTTATTTATTTCTAGTATGCTAAATATTAATTTTTGAGTAACCATAAAAATGAACACAAACTTTTACCAAAAACGCTCGCACGCGCATAAGTCATGCACTTAAATCCACCCAAATTCACTCCAGGTACTGGGTGGATATACTCAAATCCACCTAAATTTGTTCAAGTTGTCATACATTTAAGTAATGTTACACATACATGTTGAAATCAGGGTTTTTTTATAAAAGTTAAAGGTATCAAATTTAGGCATAAATACATATCTAACATAATATAAAGGTCATGAGCATAATTAAAAAATCAAGCCGTACTATCCGGTTTGGTCTGGATACTTGAACCTGAGATCCGAACATCTGATTCACGGAGAGTTTATCAAAAATGAAAAAAAAAAAATCTAGAGTACAAATATTATTTTTATTTATGTTTAGCATATTAAATTAAAGATACAAATATTATTGTATTTACTTTTAATAATGCTAAATATTAAAGTAAAGACACAAAAGAGAATTAGCACACGAGAAGTTTCCATTTCTAACAAAGGATAAAGTGGGACCATTTTAAAGATAAGGACACTCATACTAGGGGTAATGCATGTCTGCCACGTGTCGTACAAAAGACATTTCGAAGGCATTGACGTCTAAATTTGATGACGTCAATGCTAACGCTTTTCCAAGCATTGTCTAGAAACGCTAGTTTGACCCAAAAACCAAAGTTGACCAAAACCATAATTTTTCCTCCCCACCAAGAAAAAGGTTAAACAAATCCCAACAACCTTTTTTAATTTATTTTCAATAAGCTTTTTTAATTGATTTTAAGAATACATTTCTACTGTATTTTTAATATGATCTAAAATGATTTTTAATATTTTAATATGATTGGAGTTATCTTATTCAAATTAGTATTTTCATCTTCAAGTTTGACCACATTTTTATTGTATTTGTAATGACTAAAATTTATTTTATTGTAATTAAGTTATTCAAATTAGTAAATTTTATTGCAACTTTTACATTTGTTATTTATATCATCGTAGTTATCTTATTCAATTTGATTATTTAAATTTTCAAGCTTCATCGTAATTATCTTATCAAATTGATTAATTTTATTTTCAAGCTTTACATGTTTTGGGAAAGAACATCTTTCAATTAACAATACATTTTCTATTGTATTTATAACATATATTTGAAATCATTGTAAAATTTAGATGATTTTTAAATTTTCAAGCTTCATTTTAATTCTATGGGACTTAAGGAATGATATAAAAAAAAGAGAGGGAAAAAGAAATTAATATTAAATAAAAATTAATTTTATTTTAAAGCTTTACATTTGTTGGAAACAATATCCTTCAATTCATTTAACAATACATTTTCTATTGTATTTATAACCTATATCTGAATTCATTGTAAAATTTATATGATTAAAATTGTCCTTGTAAAATTTATATGATTGTAAGACAATGCAACTTTTTATGATATAATTCTAGAACTCCTCCATATAATTTTAAAGATGAAAACTTGTAGAGATTAAAATATAATTGGACGATAAATCAATAATCACGTGTGGGCTTCCTAATTATGTAGGAATACCTAAGAGCATTATAACATGTGGGCTTCCCAATAATTTAGGAATAACCAAACAACATTATAATTATGTTCGAATGTTAAAACTATTTATGTATCATAAAAACTTACTACATATATTCTAGAACACTCCCACATAACTTTAAAGATGAAAACTACTAGAATTTATAATTATGTTCCGATGTAAAAGCTATTTGTGTATTACAAAAAACTTATGCGACCTTTTAAGAAATAATTTTAGAGTCTCTCATATAACTTTAAAATGAAAACTTATAGAGATTGGGTTATTACGGACTTTCAATTATGTAGGAATAACCTAATAGCATTATAATTATGTTCGAATGTAAAAAGTTATGTGTATCACAAATAATTGCGTGAGATAATCTCACAAATAGTTTTCATGAGATGGTTTACTAATAGTTTTCGTGAGAATGATCCATTTTTATTTACTAATCAAACTCATTTCCACAAATTTATATGTGAATTATGAAAATGATCCATTTTTACTTACTAATCAAACTCATTTCAACGAATTTATAAGTAATTTATATGTGAACTATGAAATGTGGGTTGTAGTTGACTCACGTAAAATGATTTAATGATTTGTAGATAGGCTTTTACAAAACTTACCCACTGTATATAAGTATTTTTTTTTTTTCTATAGTGACTCATTCATTTCTGTTGTCATAAGCCTAAAGAAAATGATTACTATCATATTCTCACTGATACATTTAGGTTGCTTTTTGAAGAGGCAGATTTTAAATATTAGATTTTCAAATTCATCAAAATTACTGATTACAGTTCAAAATAGAAAAGATAAGTTTCAAATCTATATCAATCAAAGATTATCAATGAATTTGGTATTATATATTTGAATCATTCTTCAAGTCTGTCAATAATAGGATTTTCAATTTTCCATTGATTGATTCACAAAAAATAATACTAACTACATATATGTAAAGTGATCCATCTTACAATAGTCAGCTAGTAGCTTAAGCCTCAACTTACAAATAGGGATGTAGTCGACTCGAGACGAATAGAAGTATTGGCTATTGATGGTTTGAATTTGATTTGCTTATTTAATTTGAAATATTGATGTATGGTATAAATATAAAATATTGATACATTTTGTATGACATTTCCAAAAAAAAAAAAAAAACATAGTAGAAATAAACTAACAACACACAAAATTCAAACAAATAAATATACAAACAAAAATCATATCAACATCATTTGTAAAGAGCACCAGCATCCATTTATTTTAGTAGAATATATTAAAATAATTTTAAAAAATTAAGTAAGGAAGAAAAAGAAAAGGAAAGTCAATAACATCTTTAATAGTTATTACCTTTCTTGTGATTTTTGTAAAATACAATAAATATTTGGAAGTTTTTGAAACAGTATCACGTGTCACACAAGGATCTCACCTCTCTATATATACACATAAATAAGTAAAAGATCATTATTTATTCGCAAATATCGTGAGGATCACTAGAACAGTGTGGATATTAACACCCCATTTATTATGGGCAAAAACTTGTGTGCACCAGCCCCCAACGCGACCCGGCGCGTGGGCGCGCGTGTAGAACAGTGTGGATATTAACACCCCATTTATTATGGGCAAAAACTTGTGTGCACCAGGGGCACGGATCTAATATCCCCATTTATTATGGGCAAAAACTTGTGTGCACCAGGGGCACGGATCTTAGATCCGTGCCCCCAACGCGACCCAGTGCGTGGGCCGCCTCCACGTGCGCCCACGCGCGCCCCTATCTAAGTTGGTGTGCCTCCACACACACCTGATTACCTAGTTGATGATTCAGTTATGGGTATTACATGTATACCCTATAGGTATTACGCATATACCCTATAGGTATTACATTTATATTTCTTGAGATTTAATGATAGGTATTATGTGTTTACTCTATAGGTATTACATGTATACTCTATAGGTATTACAAACTTACTCAATTAAGGTATTGATTTTTTGTTCTATTTTTTGTTCTATAGGTATTACATGTATATTCTTAAAGTATTACATGTATATTCTTAAGGTATCATGTGTTCATTCAATAAAGGTATGAATTATTTGTTTTTACTTTTGTGTAGGTATCACATGTTTACTCTATAAGTATTACATGTATACTCTATAGGTATTACAAACTAACTCAATTAAGGTATGAATTATTTGTTTGAATTTTTGTTCTATAGGTATCACATGTGTACTCTATAGGTATTACATATTTACTCTATAGGTATTACATTACGGTATGGTGAGTTTAATATTTCTAAACAATAAAACCGCGATTTATATCATATTTTTCCTCATTTTTTTTCTGCAAATTGCAAAATTCATATAAATTATTATCACATAGTGTATAGAGATGCAAGGAAGAAGAAGCAAATTGATGAGGAAAATGAAGCAAGGAAATAATTAATATATGGAATATAATGAAAGGCAAGCAAGCATTAGTGTTGATCTAGCTCAGTAATATCAATAATAACATTCTTGGAAAGCTCCTGGGATTGATCTTTGAATGCTTCACTCATGCTGGCGAGTTTGAATTTCTTGAGTTTGTTAATGTGTCGCAGCCCATCTGGTGGGCTCTGCCAGTTACGGCAAGATCTGATATCCAGCTCTTCCAAACATGGCAGTGATCCTTCTTCGACTTTCAATTCCTCCAGTTTCTCCAGCTTCCATAGACACAAAACTTTGAGCAGAGGGAAGCCTCTCGTCGAGCAACGAATCCTTGGGTGCATCACGGACTGGCCCAGTAGTCGGAGAGCTTGCAGATTCGGAAGCCTTTCCAGAAACTCCAGTGGATCCAGATAAAATCCTGATCCGGACAGTGTTATGTCTTTGAGGCTCAAAGAAAATAAAATTAGGGTTTTGATTATATATAGTGTATCCGGGTCGGGTTGGGGGCACGGATCTAAGATCCGTACCCCGGGACACCCAAGTCCTACTCTTTATTATTATGTATACTTCCCACTTTTTAAAGCATTATTTTTTAATTCTTATTTTTTCACTGGATACTTGATTTCGAATAATTTTGCTTCTAAAAATGAATCACACAAATTCTATTGACAAGGTTAAGGCACAATTGTCCCACTCTCTCACCCTTCTTCCATGCAACTTCTGAAATATACTATTTAGAAATACTTTTTATTGTATAAAATAAATTATGATTTTTAAGCGAAAAAAAAATTAGGCCTTATATAGGATTAGAGTTTAAATCAAATAGAATTAAAATAATGAAAATGTTATAATTTGATCAATTTATATAAAATACTTGGCATTTTTGTCAACTTTATATAAAGTGATTTTTGTCTAAACAATTGAAGAGTTGTATTTATATTTAAAAAAAAAAGGAAAAAAAAAAACGAATGAAGGTTTTATAGCCCATTTCATGATTTAAATATTATTGGGCCTGGGCTTCAAAGTTTAATATTATTGGGTTAATGACCATTTGTCTTCTGGGCTTACATGATTTCAGGAGGCCCAATTAATTCGCTTCAATTGAGAGTGGTCTATGAATTATTGCCTTTCACCAGTGAATTTCGAATTTCAAAACCTACCAATTCCCACTTGTAAAATTGGGTTTCAATCGAAGCAATCAAATCCTAATTTACTATTACTATTCAGATTCTCAACCCTTCTTCACCAGTGAATAAGAATGGTGTCAAATTTTAGTAACCTCAAATTGGTACAATGATAAGGTATGATCAATTCTCTACACTAATTTGGTTTTTATTTCTTCATCTTTCAATGGTTAATGTTTACTTGTCCAGATAATTTTTTGAAAATATTCGTACATGGAAAGTGTTTGATAGACTGTTTCACAGAGTATAGATATGAGTAACTTGGGTGATTATGTAATGCATGATTTCATGAATGATGTTGCTTGTGTTATGTAGATATTTCTTATATTTTCAAGAATTCTTACCATGTTGCATTCATGTGAGTGAAAAAGAGACACTGAGAAATCTTATTAGTTCTGAATGAGTGGAGGTGATACAGGATATATAATTATTAAAACTTCGTAAAATATTTCTTTGAATAAACAATACAAGTAGAATCAATGATTGTATGGTGGTGAATTTGGCGCCATCCTTTGATCCGAGGCCTTTGTTACTAAGTAAACTGTAGTGATGAACAAAAAAGTCGGGCCCGAATGTGGGGAAACATCAACTGTACTAGAAGAAAAATATTGATTGTCCTTGTGTGAATCAGGAGAATGGAATGCAGCATTTTGTGTTAATGGAACTAACAAAGGGGAAGATCTGCAGGAGGTTGCTCTAATGTTTGCAGTTCGCCAACTCCGTTTTCTACCAAGAAAGCCATTGCTAAACCCCAGGTTATGTGAACATCCAAGTGACAGTGCATCAGCCAAACCCCTGTTTGAATATGAACTTTATTCGTTAGGATTCCAATATATGAAAGAGAAAGTGTGGAATGAAGATGCATGCACAAACCTGGATTGTCTGCAACAAATCTGATCACTGTCCATCCACCTACTGGCAGACTTGCTGTGTTTCTCAAAGGAGGATCTACTAGATTGAATTTTGATGTGTCTCTGCTTGGGTTGAAATTGCCAAAGCCTTCAGCAAGTATGTAAAAGTCGTAACCGTGAAGATGAATTGGGTGGTTCTCAGCAGTGAAGATACTTGTTCCCTGTAAAACCAACTGCACTGTTTCCCCGTACTTCAATGGGTAGACCTTAGTCCCAGTAGAAGGTTGCCATAGTGATCGGCTCACGTTCCCTGTATAATCAAATTGTAGTGGAGGATTTGCTGGAAAATCCCTTGTGAAGACTCCAGGTATGCCTTGCTGATGTGCTTGAAGCAAGGATACAGTGGAAGGGAACACAAAGGATACATTGTTCATGCTTGCAGTAAATCGAGTCCCATTTGGACCCTGGCAGATACTATTGCTGGCACCAGGGGGACAGTTGTTGAGTCCTAGTCCAACTGCGAAGAACAGATTATGATCAATATTTGTAGGCACTTCCACTTTTCTTGGGCTTCTGAAGCTGGTTGTGAAGGCAGTGGCAGTGGCTGTGTCGTTAAACGCTGGCATAGTTGGCATAACTGGCTTCATTGGGACACCTTTGGAAGGGCAGGGGGCAGATTTGTATTCAAGAATGGCCGTGGTTGTGGTGTTGTCAAATGGTGCACCTTGAGCGCTGGCATAGGCACGTGCTGCAATGTAGTACCTAGCAGGTGCCTGATCAGCCGTGATTAGGACATCAGTGGTCTGCCCCGGCCCGAGCATGAGCACTGAGGTGGTGAAGGGCTTAACATAAGAGGCATCAGCTCCCACCACTGTAAGCTTATGATTGGCAACTTTGAAGAAAAGCTGTTGATTAAGTGCTGAATTGACAATTCTGAGAAGGTTAGTCTCCCCGGAGTCCACTGGAACGATCACTGTGTCTTTGCTAGAACAATTGTAAAGATCACCGGGTTGGCCATTGATTGTGTAAGCATCCGATATGTTAGGTGCGGCTCCCGTTCTCATGGCTTGTCTCACAACATCTATTGGATTCGCATCCCACCATTCACCTGACCAACATCATTTGATTTTCTGTTAAGAAGCTACTAATTGTTGTTGTAAATATTAAATAAGAAGACAGAGGAGTGTTTATTTACCAAGAAGAAGGGCAGTTTCGCGCTTCGGCTTGGGGAAGGGATACGACTCGCCTTCTCTGGGGTGAATGATCAGAGCTCCATAGACAGTGGCTCTGAGCCAAGAACTATGAGCATGCCACCAAAGTGTACCTTCTTGTCCTTGGATTGTGAACCGGTACGTGTAACTCCCTCCTGGTCTGATCGGGCATTGAGTCACAAATTCCGGTCCATCAGCCCATCCGGTTCTTATCTGCCTCACGCCGTGCCTACACACAACACGGTACATAGTGTAAGGTAATCCAACATCTTACGTAATTTTACGTACCTATAGAATAGAACACTTTGCATGCATGTTTGTAAAGAAATTACCAGTGAATAGTCACATTGTAACGAGCTCTGTTAACAACGTTAACCACCAACGTGTCGCCATTGTTTACTTCCAATGTAGGTCCCGGGTACATCCCATTTACCGTAATGCTACTGTGCGTTCTGCACAGCCTCTTCACCGGCGTGGCTTGAACCTGTTTCACAAGATTAGACATCATATACAATCCGGGGGCAAGGCCCGAAAAAAGGAAAAAAACGAGTCACGTACGACGAAATCATGGTAGTGAACTTTTGCACTCGTTGCCGGCATTGTGCTGGTGAAGAGAAGCAAGAGGCTGAAAAGTACCAAGAATGAGCACAAGGGATTGGTGCTATCTTTGAAGCCCTCCATTTTCTGCAAAATGCTCAACACTTGAGAGGTGTGATGAAATAGAGAGAGAGAGAGAGAAAGAGAGGAAGAATGTTTGCTTGTGAGAGTGAGAGACAGTGGAAATACTTATATACACAAGAATAGGAGAGAGAGAGTGGTTCCAAGGTTGGCAGATTAGGTTGTGATAGTCAGATTAGAGGGCAAGACGCAAGTTCAACACTAGCAAGTTGTTGCAACCACTGGGTGATCAAATTCAAGAAAATTTAATGTTTATGCTTCTTTTACAAGTTTTGTACATTAATTATACCTTTCTATTTTCACTTGTTTTAATATCTTTTTCATTCCATTTTGGTTTATTGCTTATATCTAATTTCCCACCCATATATAGGAATTTCATGCACAAACAAAACACACGCACTTACACCCTAAGTTATCTTCTATTTCTCATGCAATTTGCCTTTTTTAAATATAAATTGGTGGTTTCATCTCATATTTCACTGTACAAGCACACGTTTAGGATGAAATCTTAACTACGAGAAGCAATGTTTATGTTAGCTTCTGAGAAAGAGATGAATGATTTTTTGGGTGACGAAAACAAAAACTATATTTTCTACGTCATGTAATTGAAAATCTCACTTATAGGCTAAATAGTGTCATTGAAGATTTCAAGTAGATACCAAAAATCATTACTGTTTTTCCTACTTTCTAATCATGTCTTATTTGTTTACTCCATCTTTAGTGGTTTTATTTTTTTGGTTGAGAAAAATAAATATCCTAATAATTAAGTTTTTTTTTTTTCTTCAACTCAGGTGAGCGAGGTTTGTATTCATCCAACTTAATCTATACATTTGTAAAGATTGAAATACCATTTAAACTACAAAACTCAGTAAGATGAAAATAGACAAAATTTCGAGTTTCGATGATAAAGAAGAAAATCAACGTTTGAAGGCTTAAAAACCATCTAAAAATACAATAGATTATAAAGTTTAGAAATGAGGAAGTACTGTAATTAGTTATGTCGAAAGTTGAAACATTATATGTGAGATTATTGTGAATAATATATATGAAGATCAGGTTTTAAAAATAAAAAAAAACCAAATATTTCAGATGACTTCTTAACAAAGAAATTCATCATTGCACATCCAACATGGTCCCAAAGATTCTGAGTAATAGTCACCCATTTGTGTTCTTGTTAAAAAAGTTGGATCGTATTAATATTTCAAGAAAATCGAGTTTTAATATTTGAAGAAAAGAAGAAATGTAGTCATAAATTGATATGAATATTAATCTGATCAGATTTGGTGTTGAGGATCCAGTTTTTCATACCGAATATCAATCAGAAATGAGCCTACATAGATATATGTATATATGTTCATTAATATAATATATATATAGGTTATTGTCTAGAAAATAAAATTCTAGATCCATACATATGTGTATACAGATAGTGCCTCATCATAAAATGCTCATCACTATGTTACATATATATATATATATAGCTTCCCATATTATGTTTAGCATGAAAAATGAAAATTCTCCCTTTTAAAACAAAATGATGAATGATAATTAAGTAGAGAAATAATAAAGTGTTTGATTTGTTATATATATTGGCAAATGCTGTTGTGCACCAGGTGCACGGATCTGGATTGGTGCAACTGGGGCGATCCGACCCGGATCCGCGCACCTGGATTTTCCTTTTTTTGGCTTCAGACGGTTACCTTTATGTTGTAAGGATGTGACCTTTACGTTATATAAGTGTGACATTTATATATAAATGTTATGACCTTTATGTTCAGTAACTTAGGAAAAAATGAAGATTTTCAGGTTTTTTCGTTTCAGATTAAGACCTTTATGTTGTATTGTTGTAACCTTTATGTACAATTCTTGTGACCTTTATGTATAAATATTATGACCTTTATAATCCATAACTTTGAAAAAAAATTGAAATTTTCAAAATTCAGTGCATTTTAAGGATGAATATATGTGTAGCTAATATTACATAAATGTAAATATGTAGAAATTTTGCTAAAATTCTTTATTTTTTTCTAAGTTAGACTATATAAAGGTCATTATATTTATACATAAAGGTCACACTTATATAACATAAATGTCACATGCATATAACATAAAGGTAACAACCTGAATCGAAAAAATAAAATTCAAAAAGAAACAAAATAAATAAAAGTACTCGAATCCGGATTGACCCGTACCCGACCCAAATTATATGTGCACCAGTTGCACAGGAGACTAACTCATATATATTTCTCGATTAGGATCAACATCACAATGAAAAAATATCCTAGACTTTTTGACTTGGCCTCTCTACCTTTACCAAGACGTGCGATTCGATTGGTTAGGAAGCTTAACAACAACTTAAATGCTACTACACTTAAAATAACTAATTAGGTAGTCTATCCCATTTGCAAATCAACAATGTCAACTTTTTAATTAATTTGTCGCTTTTGACCAATCATTCTTTTTTAAATAAGTTCATATGATTTTCTCCTCTTATTTTTAATATAGAATATAATCATGTATTGCTATCGTATGTTTAGAAAATTGTTATTTTTCATGTGTGCCATTTTCATGTTATGATATATGATGATGATTTTGATTGTGTTTCTACTCGATTTTAGGGAGTTGAAGATAGATGAAGTTTGGATCAAATTAAAGCAATGTTCATTTAACGAGTTTGGTGTTTTGGCCTAAAGTAATATGATAGGTTTATTAATCAAAGTGATCTTAAAATAAAATCAATATATAAGTTCTTTGATTAAAATTAAACGGAAAAATGTATATGATCAGACCGTCTTACTTAAAGTTTTATGTGAAATAGAGTTATAGAGTTTATGTGAGACCGAACATATTGTTGAATGAGTTGACCCGTTTTATGAATTTATGTAAACTCTGTCTTACATAAAACTCTTCGTCAGACCAGATCACATAGAACCTAGTCGAAATTAAATCATAGAAACAGAAACAGAGATGATGATAGATCGAGGAAGGTAAAAATATAAGTAAGGCTTCATTAACAATTGATTAGATAGGTATATAATAATTGAGGCTTGGTAGCCTAGACTAGGTAGTTAATATGTTGATTAAGTAACTAATTAAGGTGTCATTTAGATTGAAACATCGATTCAAGGTAAGGGTTAAAAAAGTCGAAATGATTTTAGAGCAAGTGGATTTTCAAATCTACTAAAACAACAATTGGAAATGAGATCTAGTACATCATATACATTATCTTAATTAAACCCATTCTTGAATCATGAATAATCTCATCCGGACTAAAAAATTAGATATAGGGGTCTCAAATTCATTTTTGAATATATAGGTTCATCAAAACTATATATCAATATGAATTGTTATTTTGATTTCCACAATCATCACTAAATTATTTATTTCAAATATCATATCTATCTTGAAAATATATGCCCTTAACATGGGTGAGTGATTTTTGCTAATTTTTTATTGTAATAATTATAATTTATTACAATTAGCCTTAAGCCTCACGTGTTATTACATTGTAAGAAAAGACCAGAAACTGATCTAACAAACATGATGAATGTAAATACATATGTACAACAATTCACGATAAAACATTGAGTATAGTGCGATACAATATATATATTAATAGTAATTGCAACTAATTTGATAGTTTCCTTTTCTTGTGATCATAGACAATAATAACGTACTCATATATATAATTACTACAATTAATATTTCTGATGTAAAATAAATTGCGATTAATGTTTAGAAGAAATGTTATTATCAAATAATTTGATATCCAAACTTATAAATTATGGAATGATAAAAATACTTTGTAAAATAATGTTTTATAAGATGCTCAATGAAATTAAATACATTATTAATTAGATCAGAATCAAGATGTCACGAATATAACGTATGGAAAAGATATAGACTATAGTACGTACATATATAGTTAATTAAGTCACTTTGAAAGAAATAAAAGAGGAGAAAATGATTAAATGGTTGAACAAGAAAAAGGGATTAAATTTTTGTCAAATAAAGTTGGTAGTTTGTTGCTGACTTTGCATGAAACTTGAGATAACAAAAGATGTATTAATTAATCATGCATGCATCAAACTCAAATCCTTAAAGTAGAGTGGAAAATCCAAACTAAAATTTGACACAAGAACAACTAAAATCAATGCAAGGATGTAACTAAGAGCACTAATAAATTGCAATAATTAATTTAATTTTGACTTAGAAACTTTTGTTTGTCCTTTCACCACCAAAAATATGCAATAATGGTTCTTAGTTAATAAAGTACCCGACAAAGATTATGATTCTTTTCTTACTAATGAAGTTGCTCTCAATTAGGTTGTTAATTATTGTTTGAAATTTAAAACCTAGCTAACTAGCTAGCTTTTACAAGGCAATGCAATTTGGTTTGTTCTTTTATTGAGAAATATGCAAATTCTTTGTATCACAAAAGGATGAATAACTAGCTATTTTTAAGGGCCCCATCTCTTATCAAGTAGGATCTCTGTTCCACATCGGTGTTTCATTTGGTGAGAAAATTAATTTTGGTGTTTAGTTCATTATAGTAATTCAGTGATAATTTTAGTGTCACTTCTATAATTTACTAAAATGAGGTCTCTTTATTACATGAGTTTAAATAAACTGAGTTTAATAAGATTCTAAAAGATAAATGTTTTTTATACAAAAAAAAAATGTTTATAGCTTTACATTGCAGTCATCAACTAAATTAATATTAAATATAATTTACTTTTGATTCATATATTTAACTAGACGAAATAAAAAAAAAAATTCTTAGATGTATTAATAAATAATTATGTGTACATATTAAAATATTTTTTCGAATTTCATTTTTGGATTTTAAATATTATATTTTGTTGTTGATTTTTAGAAAAGAAAAAATAACCTTAAAAGTGTTAAAACGTTTTCATCATATAAAAGTGCAACGGTTCAAATCACAAAATCACAACCTCAATCATTAAGTAATTGTGGTTCAAATTAGAATTATTTAAGGCTAATCCTTTTAATCGTGGTTCAAAACATGATCTTTTCGATCATAGAATTGTGGTTTGACCATTTATGGTTCAAATCAGAATTATTTAAGGCTGATCTTTTTGATCGTGGTTCAAACTATGATCCTTTCGATAATAGAATTGTGGTTTGACCATTTAAGACCAGTCAATCGGTTTCAAATCCAATCATCACACCCTATAACCATTTAAAACCAGTCCTTTCAACCCCAAAGTTGGAATTATGGTTCAACCATGTAAGATCGATAAATAAAATAACCATTTACACTTCTAATTTATAATGCATAGCTCCAATACTATTTTCTATTCGCAACCAATGTGGGACAACTCTTACACTTGAATCTTATATAATAATCTGTAATTACTCATAGTTTGGCTAATTAAATGTGAGAGAATGAAAAATGAGAAGATAACAATAAAGGTCCTATGAGGAGAAGGTAAAGGGTAATTAGTAATTACCTGCTTATATAAGTACACACAACATCCCTCTCAGCTCTCACCTTTATTTGTCACCAACGTCCTATCTATTTTCACTTCTCATAAGAGCATCTACATTAATCATTCTTGACACTAGTTTTTAGTAAAAGAATTATTATTATTTTTTTTTTAAAAAGTAAATGATAGTGTTTTCATAGGGGGAACAATTATCCTCCAAGAACGTTTTATAAATAAGAGAGAGGGAGAGAAAGAGATAGAAGAGAGGAATCCCACTTTTCTTTAATATTTTATCATTCTTTTATTTAAGAATAATACTTCTCTTAAATAACCAATGCTCATACCCAGTGACGGACCTGATATTTTAATCGAGGGGTCCAATTAATAAAAGAATAATAATTCTACAAATAAAACATAAAATTTCGACAAGTCTATGTATAATAATATAGAAATAACAACATTTAAATAAGTAATTTTCTTGTATATTAAAATCATTGTGAGATACTTATTCCTAACATTTCCAGCCATCCAGGTACATCATTTTGTATGTATATTATTAAATAATTATCAATAATTTATTGTTCAATCGATAAGCAAACTCTAAATGGTGTTCATTTTAAAACTCTTTTTACTATTAGTACAAATATTTTTACACCATAATTTTCCCTTTATGAAAGATAAAATAATAGTAGAATTATTAAATATCATTAATTTAACTTTATTTACTATTATACAACTTTAAATCAACATCTAAGCACTTATCAACAATTGTAACTCAAATCTAACAATTCATAAAATAATAATCAATGATATAATACATAATTTAAATAAACGATTCATACATTTGCTTCATATGTTATTAAGCCAAAATAATGAATATATTCTATAATTTAAAATAATATCAAAAGTCAGTCGAGAAAAATAGATAATGAGATTAAGTTATAAAGAATTTAGCTTAAAATTCTTAGAAATTAATATATTTAATAACAATATAATAATAAATAATAAAAATTAATTAATGTATATAAAAACTAAAATACATATAAATAATACTAATTATTTTTAAAAATCTCATGGGCCCATTGCCCCTTGGCAGGCTCCCATGGAAGTCCGCCTCTGCTCATACCCTAAAAACTTGTGAGATGAGATGAACAGATAGATTCTTTTTACTCATGAGTCAAATCATTTTTCATTAATTAATATGTGAATTGTAAGTTAACTCATTTCACATAATATGATCCGTGAATGATCTCATATAAAACTCATTTTTCATTTTTTCTTATAATTAAGTATTAGTAATGATTTTTATGCAATTTAGATAAGTATGTCAAAAACAAAACTTTGTTTTACAAATAAAATTTATTAAGTGAAAAAAATAGAATAGAATTGTAGGACTTCACAAATCTCTTAACAAATATAACTGAAATTTTATCCATCCCTAATCTAGATGTGGGCATCCCAAACCAAACACACCCTCAACTTCTTAAAAAATATATAAGCTTATTTATTTTATTTTATTTTTAAAATAAGGTAACCTTATATATCTATGTATTTTACATAAAGATCTTATTTTGACAAACTTCTCAAAATGTTATCATGTGAAACATACAAATATCATTCCTAACATCTTTTATACTCATCATCTAATTGTTAATCATTTCAACAATTTATTTTAACATAAGATCTAACATCTTCTAAGATGTTTAAAATAAATTTAGTCCAATGCTCCTGAATTATGTTTGTATGAAAGGGATTTCAACACAGAATGTGATAGGAATGAATTTCAAATCCATTTAAATTATAGTGTAATCAAATCCACTTATATGACTCAAAAATTGCTTTAAAAAACCAATTCAAATCGATTTCAATCCATCAGCGCCAACTGGTTAACTAATTTCAAATCCTTCCTCAAATCAAACACAAGCAAGCTTAAGTTGGATTGACAATGGTAACAAATGTTAAATCGTACAATATCAAACAAGTATCAAGTGATTTGCTACCATAAACTTGAAATATCTTCAAATCACTGAATTAACACATAATCCAGCTTCAAAATGCAAAAAGCTCACAACCACGACAAGATTCATTGAAATAGGCCTAGTGATTGAATATACAGTTAAATCACCCTACTCAGATAAGCATCCATACATTCTGCTAAACTTATCAACATCAACTCTTCCACTATTACTAATGTTCAGCTACAGAAATCAATAACACCCATTCCTCAACAAAGATCTTGGATACCACCACAATAAAATAACATTAACTACTCATAAGGCATTGAATTGAAGATCCCAGGTTTTAGATCTTGTATCAGGAGAAATCCAGAAACAGTGAAATGAACATAGTTGATCTGATGAGCAAATATTACAATTCATTTACTAACTCAATTTGAAAAGCTCAAAACTAAAATCGCCTACCTTTCGTGTTGAATCACATTACAATGGAGCAGATCCGATTATACAGAGGACTGAGACGATGCAGCGGCCGCAGAGGTGGCGGCAGTGCCTAGAAACGAAATAAAGCCAGAACTAATGGGCTCCTGCTCATCCAAAAACAAATCCTCGGGCATACGGAAAGCGCCGTGCGCGCAGACCATGGCGAGGCCAACAAGCAAGGCGGATATGAGCAGCGATCCTACGCTGGTGAGGAACACCACAACTATGGTAGACACCACCAAAATACCCAACACCTCACGATCCGAAAAGGTGCGGCCGGCGACCACAACCGGCTGATCGGAAGGGCGGAACAAGTAGAGGAAGAGCCACGCGGCCAGGAGAGACAGTAGTACGAGGAGAGAGAAAGGATGGGAGAGGAGAGAGAAGGCGAGAGAGAGAGCGAGAAGGGAAATGTAGTTGACTCGGAAATAGGAGAA
Source organism: Scutellaria baicalensis (assembly GCA_005771605.1). Taxonomy (NCBI): domain Eukaryota; kingdom Viridiplantae; phylum Streptophyta; class Magnoliopsida; order Lamiales; family Lamiaceae; genus Scutellaria; species Scutellaria baicalensis. The sequence goes on along the minus strand of CM016721.1, from coordinate 66,796,762 downwards.
GTTTTTGCGGATGCGAGAGGCGGCTTCGGTGAGGGAATCAGGGCGGGAGAAGGAGGAGCGGTCCAGAAGCTCTAACCAGGGGCGGCGCTGCGACAGGCCATGGCGGACGGAGGCGCTGAGGCGGGCGATGAAGGCGCGGAACGCGGGGGTGCCGATTGGGCCTTGGGATTCCGATTGGGAATTCGAGATCGGGAGCGCCATTATTGTACAGAGAGAAATTTAGAGAGAGAGAGAGAGAGTACTTTTATAACTTATAACGCCACCATTTAGTTTGTTTCCATTATATATGTACCAAGCCAACCAATGTCTGTTATCCTCAATTTACCTCCATTTCTTTGATCCAGATCTTATAAACCCCTATTTGGTTATTTCCCATTCCTCAAAAGATTCAAATTCAAATAATATTTTAATACTGGAGAGTAGACTATTACCCCTTTATTAAATGGCTTGAGTAGATTACAAAAGTAACTATGAAAAAGCAGATTGCTAATTTATAACCAGATTTCAAGTAATATGAAAGTGATGATTTGCTAGGAGAGCTGATCCTCCTCTGGCATCAATTGCCCAAAAATCACATATTCATATTTTTCAGAGAATAAAAGGAAAAGAAAATGAGATCTTGAAACTTTTTGAAATGGTGATTGTGAGTGGCTGACTTGAAGTCTCAGGAGAAGCTCAAGTGGCAGTTCACTTGATACCATGAAAAGATGGCAATACGGCGAAGAGAGGATCTCCATAGCCAACAGGTTCTGTATGGAGTAGTACAAAAAACAAGCATTTAGACGATTATCTCCGAGATATAGAAAATTGAAATGTATACAAGACGAATATTTAAGGCTTTGTACCTCCGTCATCGATTAGGATCTTTAAGACTTCTCCAGCGACATCAGACTGTCGAGTGATTATCCAACAATGACCATGGAAGATGTAAAAATCATTAGTATACACTTCAAGATAGAGAGGTGAAGATAGACAAGGTTGAAACTGAGGCTCACTCTGATAGGGAGGCCAGGGCCAAGCAGTTCCAAAAAGCCTATCACCTGTCCCTCCTTGATTAAATCACCCTAATAATATTCAAAGGAGCGAGTCAATCTCAGAGCACATTTGATAAAGTTGATGCATACAGATGAAAGGGAGAAATCATAAACAACACATCTATGTTGTGAATCTATGGTGCAGTAGTGTTATTAGCACCTTACTAAGAAGGGTTTCACTTAGGCATGCCATGGAGTAACTGAAAAGTTGTTTACTATTTGTTTTTGTGATTTCTGGAAAGGTGTGAGGATGTTTTGTGGAAGGGGAAAAATATTTCAATCACACATTATTGCTTCTTGGCCTCAAGTTAACAGCAGAAATTTTGTCTTTGCCTAACACATATCATTCCAGAGTTCAGTGTCAGCTGTCAAATCACAATCGCCTACATAATTTTGAAGGGCTCAACCTTCATGATTCATTATGGTACAGATAGCAGTATATGAAATGGAGTCACAACAAGGGCGAACTTAGAAACACATCATCTCACACCTGATGTGTGGATGAAAGGAATTTCAGTGCCTATTTAATTAAGAAGTACCAGTCATCCCCCATCTCTGGAAAAGTAAGGTCCAAAGCACCCACCACCAACAAAAGGGTGAGACTGTACACGCCCCAATTAAACCAAAGGTATCAAACTACATTTTTTTGGGGTGAGTTAAGCAGTTTTGGGGTGTGGATAGTCCAACCCCATGAAAGTTATAAAAGATAGTGATGATTCAAGTTAGAAAGCAATAGATGAAGGAAAATTCCCTGTGTGGTACCTCTTTACAAGCAGGTTTTTGCTTCTTTCCTTTTATAGTAGTGGTCCTTCGGAATAATCCAACCTAACATGTAAATTTGAAAAAAGAGAGTTACCAATGCACGTCCCCATCTTGAGAAACTGGTGAACCATTGACAAGTCATCATGCAATACATACCTTGGGTGATGATACTATGACATACCCTGTAGCTCCAGAAGCCTCCAGTGCCGCCAATTTGGCTGCCTTCTCAGCACAGACATTTGTAAAGGGGCTCACCTTTTCAGCAGAAGATTTAGGTGGCGGTGGAGGGACAGCAGGAGCTGACTCTTTAGCTGGTATACTTGGAACAGCTGGTATAGTTGTTTGGGCAACAATAGATGCAGGATTTGTCGGGCTATCGATTTTCCGCTTCATGTGGACTTCAAGAGCTCCGAACTGTCACGTAATTAATACAAACAAATATATAAAATTAAATTTGTAAAAAAAGAAAAAGAATGTCCAAAGCATGCATTGGCACAACCAAAAGCAGTAAATAGCAAATTCTGCAGAGCTATCCCATCAGCATTATTTAGATTAACAAGCATAGTATAATAAACTATCAAGGCACTAAGAAAACATCTGTAGCCCCAACCAATAGCTCCTGTAGATCAGTAATTACATTAATCAAGCCAACTATCCAGTTAACACCTATGGACATGTTAAAATCTGACAAAAAATGAGCATTCTCTACAATTACCACCAACAAGGAACCACGCATTGATGCTATTTCAGTCTATATGTACATATACTTAAAATTATTAAATTGCTAGGACTTCTAAAACACATTGTTGTTAAATTGAAGATCAAACCTACACAACTAAACATTGAAGAAAACTATTTAAAATAGAACTATCAATGGTTAACAAAACAACAATGTATCTGAATTGTTACTAAATTGAATAAATTTTGTTTTTCACTTGTGCTAAAATTCAAGCAGAATAATACAATTTTCCAATTTATGAAGATAACTAGGTAGTATATGTATAAATTAAATACTATCAACCTAGTATTCAATAATTTTCTTAGCATCTTATTGTTTAGTGTGCATGTCTATCCTGCTTAAACATAATTAATTTTGATGAAACCGGTATCCAATAGAATTTCAATGCATTACATGTTATCACTTGACTACTCACACTTTCACTACCGTGAAAACATTTCTTAATTACATAGTTCCTACCATACAGCTATCTTTTAACTAATAGTCTTCTCAATCTTTAAGATTATGTTACTGTTCCAGGTTCCAGAAGTTACTAGAAAGAAATCACACATCTTAATTCTATTGAAAAGAATCATAGAGCTAACATATTAAAGATTATTTACCTTGACTTTAAGCTCAGCGATCTTAGTCTCATCACAAACTTCTGACAGTAGGGCCTGAAATGAACATATTATCATATTAACCAGTAAAATAGAGCAAAAGGAGAGACTGTTCTTATACGACATTCATGAGTTCTACTGGTGATGAAGGCAAATGCAAAAACACTGCTAGGAGAATATATCTTCAACAACAAATATTTAAAGCTTTTTAGGTTAATGCAGTAGATCTATGTAGTATACTTGTCAGAGGCGCAAGGCGCACAGGGCGATGGACTTTGCACATCTGCATGAGTGAGGTTGGGGCACTGGGAATTTAAAGAGGCATGCGCCTGAGGCCTCTACGCCGCTCATTTGTTCTTTTTTTCTTTTACTTTTCTGAAACACACTTTCAGTATTTTTTACAGTAACAAACACATTTTTTCTTTTCAATTCTCTTCCAAGTTCCAGCGGTAATATTTCACATATATCAGTCAAACATATTTAGACAACTAGAGTTCAGAGAAGTTAAAGTATCTGAGAAAAAAAGAAGAAGGAAACAGAACACAAAACAGAGCCTCTTCAAGCAGTTGGATAATGAAGATGATGAACTTAGAGTGTTGAAGTTTGAACTTTAAGTGTGTTATTCGAACATTAAATTTGTTATTGTGATGCTTCCTTCATGATTTGCAAATTTTTTTCTGTTTTTGATGACGCGCATGCCTCACACCTCGGTCACGAGGAACCTTGTGCCTCTGTGCACCTCTCGCCCCTTAAAACTTGCTATGTAGAATTATAAATGCAAGAATTTTTGCATCAAACTTAGAAACTTAGTCTTGCAATAAACTTAGAAGGAAATTAAATAATAATAGTAATAGAAATCTTTACAGCAGCAGCAAAAATTGAAATGTCCCATGCCAAATGCTAAAAATTGCAGCAAAATAGTTAATTTAACACATGCTTTTCACATAACAATAGATTCAATTGTTAGATATCCCATAGTACAAATACTTCATTGTGATATTCACTAACTAAGAAAGGCTCAAGTTTGATTGCCACACATGAGCATATATAAAACCTTACACATAGTTTTCAATCTCCAAATCTGATCTCCAATCTTCAACCCCTAAAGATCAAACACAGCTTTATTTTTTAATAACTCATGATGTTCATGATTATCACTCTTGAAGTTAATTTTTAAATTGTAGAATAAAGTATTTTTCTCAACACTTTTGCTGTAGAAGAAAATAATCTATTCTAAATCAATTACAATCTTGGAGAATAGTTGAGGATTGTAGGAAAAGTCACTAAAGCTATAGTATATGCTTGAGTCAGAGTAAATAGAAAAAATTTAGGTGAAGCATATAAAGAACCAAATGAAATTCAAAATAACACCTCAAAACCGTTGGGAAAAGTAGCATTGCTTGGAGATTTCTTCTCTAGAACTCCATTTTGTTGGCTATCTGATAAAACAGCTCCATTTGGCTCACCTGGATTGGAAGTAGACATTATATGATTTTAAGTTTGCAGTGACAGAAGGACAAAAGAAAATGAAGGACTCAAGACTCTCTCTCTCTCTCTCTCTCTCTCTCTCTCTCTCTCTGTTCTTGACCATCAATACAGGAAAGCAATAATGCACCTTTGGATTTGGCTGTAACAGTAGCTTCAGAGGTCTTCACACATGAAACAAGCAGTGCCCCATGCCTTGTTGTAGATGAAAGAGTTTTTCCACCACAGATAGGCAATTTACTTAGGTTGCAGAAGGCTTTGCTATTCATGTTAATCGTGCCAGGTCTTTGCAGCAGAGACTTGAGATGAGAATCTGTCCCAACAGCACCTGAAGCACAATGATAAGCATTAAGTAGCTGCCTCGAACACAGCTGAGCAATTCACACAGATAGAAAACTGCTGGTCAGCAAGATTAAAAGCTATTTATTTACTTTGTCCAAAAAAAAATTCTCATTTATTCTGGACCAATTTATGCAAACAGTTGAGACCACTGATAGTCCCTCTAGAGGCTATAATCTCACTCTTTTGCACACATTCTTACAATTTGGCATGAAGATGTGTTGCACCTTCATGTCCATCATAAATTTCTGTGACTAACCAGGGAAACAGAAAATGAATACTCAACAGTAAACCATAAATTGTACCTGGTCTATTTAAATCAAAGAGGTTTATCTAGCATACCAGAGAAACCCACCCCCTCCCCCACAAGGATATTTGCTGATAGAACACAAATAAGAGTACACATGCACATCTTTATAAAGGATTTTCATTTAAATCTCACAAAGGCAGAAGACACTGTATATTTAAGTAAAAAGCTGCGCATAATTCAAGAAAAACTTGAATCTTGAGTACCATGATTGTTTATCAACAGAATCTACGTAGGTGTTTTTCAAATAAGTGTCTCAACTAGTACATGGATAAATTATTTAACTGTTAACCGTATAATTTTTCAAAACCACCCCACTCCTTACCAAGTTACTTTGGATGTGCTTAATCAGAAAATGCATTTAAAGAGTAAATGAAAAGGTTAGCCAACTTTCCAGGGCCACATGGTAGCAGTTTTGCTTTGTTATTATCATGATCACTCGATAATAGTTTGTTAAAATCAGATTTTGTGATCACTAATACAGGGGATTAGAATGGGATATCATAAAATTTCAAATTAGTGGCGGAAAGAAAAGATTATTTAATGTCATCAGTGCAACCTGATATCAGTTCCATATTTAACTACTGTGACTACTCAATCAAGAGTAGCTAAAACAAGATATTTCAACCCTTAAACATGGAGTAAGCACAACAACCAGTTTTCCCATACAAACTAGACCTTTAAGTTATTCCAATCAGGCTGTGCTTTTTAGCTCGAAAAACCCCAACTACCAGCAGCTTGTGTTATTTTCAACAATCAGGATAAATGTAAACTTGCCTCGTAAGTCATAAATTAGACACACACAAAGTGCATAGTTCACATAAAATTGAAAATCTGTTGCATTGTTTGCTCCACTTTCAAATGTCAAATAGGAGGTGTGAATTTAACTTATCAAAGGCATAAAATAACTACAATGCAGCAAAATTCCACTGAGTTCAAACACCCAAGATGTATCAGACATCAATATTTATTATCCCATACCTTTAATTTTCAAAAATATGTCCTTTATTCTGCACGTCAGAAACTTCTGAGCTCACAATAACAAATGAACCCAATCCAACTACAGCACTCCCAAATAGACAGCATGCATAAAATTCAGAGAAATTTTGGAAATCCAAGGCGCATATTTAACAACAGCAGCTTTCGAATCACTGTGGTCAAAGATATTTAGCACTTCACGAGCAAATGATGATAACCTTACACAAGGTATTACGATAGGAAGAACACCTTTCAAACGATAAATCATTAAATCCCAATCTTACGATCAATGCATTAAGCTAAACAAATTTTACTATCATACGAACTACACATTTATAAACACAAACACGAGTGCATACGAATCAGAAAACACAATCGCAAACTCTCTCACACACACACAGAGAGGCAAAACTAACATTGGAAAGAGCGGAGAACAGCGGCGGACTCCATGGCGATGAAACACCGATCAGCGAAGAGATCGAACGGAGATCAAAGCTTACAGAGAAGAATCGTTTTGTGGATTATAGAATGTGTGAGGATTTGGGTGAGGGTTGAAATGGGAGAGCGTGATTGGGTATGCGATGGTTAAGTAGTTTGTTCTTCATAGAAATCTCCGCCCTTGTCTTCAGTTTCTTCACCCACTTTCTCCTCTATTTTCTATGCTTCCCAATAGCTGCCACATTTCTCTGTTACTTTTCTTTTTTTTCTTTCCTAGTGAAATGGTGTAAAATACCACAAAAGCTATAAACAATACATTTTTTTACCATTCAATATAACAAAATATCACTTTCTACCACTCAATATAACAAAATGTCATTTTCTACCACTTATTTGACTTGGTCTTATTTGAATAGTTACAATTATGAGGAAATGATGATTTTTTCTTACAACATATACGGATGTTTGCAAAAGTTGATTCTTTTTTTTTTTTACTTCTTCATATGCATTATTAGATGAGATTCTTTATTTTCTTGTTTTAATTTGACCTATATAAGTAAAAAAAAAATTAAGAAATATTAAAATTTCGAAAATTTCAGTGGGTTACTCGAAAATTTCATTAGGGTTACTCAAACATTTCATTAAGGTTACTCGAACATTACATTAGGGTTACTCGAAATTTGCAGAATTTTCGAGTAACACTAGAATTTTCGAAATTTTAAAATTTCCTAATTTTTTTTTTTTTACTTATATAGGTCAAATTAATTAGAAGAAGAAGATTTTCTCGAGTTTTTCGAGTAACCTTTACAATAGGAAATTTTAATTTGACCTATATAAGTAAAAAAAAAAATTAGGAAATTTTAAAATTTCGAAAATTCCAGTGGGTTACTCGAAAATTTCATTAGGGTTACTCGAACATTTCATTAAGGTTACTCGAACATTACATTAGGGTTACTCGAAATTTGCAGAATTTTCGAGTAACACTGGAATTTTCGAAATTTTAAAATTTCTTAATTTTTTTTTACTTATATAGGTCAAATTAATTAGAAGAAGATGATTTTCTCGAGTTTTTCGAGTAACCTTTACAATAGGAAATTTTAATTTGACCTATATAAGTAAAAAAAAAAATTAGGAAATTTTAAAATTTCGAAAATTCCAGTGGGTTACTCGAAAATTTCATAGGGTTACTCGAACATTTCATTAAGGTTACTCGAACATTACATTAGGGTTACTCGAAATTTGCAGAATTTTCGAAATTTTAAAATTTCTTAATTTTTTTTTACTTATATAGGTCAAATTAATTAGAAGAAGATGATTTTCTCGAGTTTTTCGAGTAACCTTTACAATAGGAAATTTTAATTTGACCTATATAAGTAAAAAAAAAAAATTAGGAAATTTTAAAATTTCGAAAATTCCAGTGGGTTACTCGAAAATTTCATTAGGGTTACTCGAACATTTCATTAAGGTTACTCGAACATTACATTAGGGTTACTCGAAATATGCAGAATGTTCGAGTAACACTGAAATTTTCGAAATTTTAAAATTTCCTAAATTTTTTTTTACTTATATAGGTCAAATTAATTAGAAGAAGAAGATTTTCTCGAGTTTTTCGAGTAACCTTTACAATAGAAAATTTTAATTTGACCTATATAAGTAAAAAAAAAAATTAGGAAATTTTAAAATTTCGAAAATTCCAGTGGGTTACTCGAAAATTTCATTAGGGTTACTCGAACATTTCATTAAGGTTACTCGAACATTACATTAGGGTTACTCGAAATTTGCAGAATTTTCGAGTAACACTGGAATTTTCGAAATTTTAAAATTTCATAATTTTTTTTTACTTATATAGGTCAAATTAATTAGAAGAAGATGATTTTCTCGAGTTTTTCGAGTAACCTTTACAATAGGAAATTTTAATTTGACCTATATAAGTAAAAAAAAAATTAGGAAATTTTAAAATTTCGAGTAACCCTAATGAATCACTTTTTCATTAGGGTTGGTGGGTCCTAATTGTCCAATTATGACCCCATAACTGTCGGTCAATTCATCAATGATAGGAGAGAGAATCACTTTTTTAGATTTTAGTGGTATTTTGTGATATTTTGTTATAATGAGTGGTATGTTGAGACATTTTTTTATATTGAGTGGTAAAATTAAAATTACTTATATCAAAAGTGGTATTTTTGGTTGCTATCTCTACTCAATATATATATATATATATATATATATATATATATATATAAAGAAAACTTTTATAAAATGTTACCTTTTTTATTTTATGATGATGATGAATTATAGGTGTACATCGGATGTATTAATAGATCAGACTCTCCATCATTTTCAGTCATTAGATCTGAGATCAAAGTTGACTTTGACCTTAATGATCTCATATCTGATGGCTGAAAATGAGTGGAGAGTCTAATGTATTAATACACCTGGTGTACTATAAAATTACCCTCAACTATATCAATGATTTTGGAGACTTGGGTTAAATTATGGAAAGACCTCAAGATTGGATCTTATGTGAAATTTACAACCAGTTAGCTCATTTATTGTTGAGATCATATCATTTTTACCATTTTTTACGTGTTAAATAATGGATCATATTTTGATAATTTGATCGAAACAGAATATAATTTCTATCATGGTATCACCCTCAAATAAACTGGTTTATTTGATAATTTGATCAAATTTGGATGATAATGAATGTAATTCATCCCAATTCCCAGCAGTTATAACCCTACATATATATGTGTATATAGTGTTGTTTAAGAATACGAGTATCAGCACATGTGTTGCATGCGGAAGATGAATATTTTTAAATTAAAAATATTATATTACTATTAATGGACTTAAATAATAAATTTTTACAATGATATACAATCTATATTAATAAAAAAATCTAATAAATTAAAGTCCTTATATAATAGAGTCTTACTTATAATATAATTCTATATGATTTTGATTTAGAATTCTAATGTAAAATTATTTAAATATAAAAATCACAAATTACTATTATAACCTTAAATAAAATCTTTTATAAAGATATATTAGGAAATCCATATTTTGTAAGAAAAGTATGAATAGATGTGGTAAACACTATCACCACTGTCTATTTTCTCGTGACCGTAAAATGGAAATAAGGTAATAATATTTTTGGATGACCGTTTATCAAACAAGAGTTGCATTTTTATTAGATTGGATCCTCGATATCAAAAAGTCATGTTACACTTGCATACCTTATTAAAACTACGTAATTTTGATATTAAATAATATTATAATTTGACTGTTATTTTAAAAAATAGTCTAACGTGTTTGGAGATATGATACAATATTTATTTCCATTTTTACTATTGGACTTACAAATTTGTCAATTAATAATTATTTTGTCCTTTATATAATATTTTCCATATCTCAATGGCAAGTTAATGGCCCATAAGATGTTTATGTTACATCTCATGTTCCGAAACAATCACTCCACACATGTGATGTTCTATAACATTTTGTGTTATATCTCATATTTTAAAACAATCAGCATGTGTATTCGATTGACATCATTATTTAACATATGTCATATTTTAAAATTTATCACATGTGATGTCATCAAATGTAACGGATAATCTAATCCGCAGTTAAGGGTCATCCACCTCTGTAATATATTGTCATAAATTTGTGCAACATTTAAAACAGCACTAGAAACACATACTGCGTATCTAGTTCGAAATCCGGAATCAAATCAAGATCAATAATTTGGAAAAACTTAAGGTTAAACTGTAAATTTTAAAAGATAGTAGGTTTATTATACAATATGATCTTTTATTTATTTATTTATTTTTTTGGAGAATGACATGACATGTGATGAGGTTTGTCTACGGGACATGTATACTCTGATCATTCGAGAAATATAAATGTAATCTAAGTTGCACTATGAACAAATATCGTAATTTTGTTTACAACTACTAAAAAGTGAAAATAAAAAAAATTCAAAAATTTGAAAAATTTATGTGATTTTTTTTTTTGGCAAATTTACATAAGAAAATGAATGGCAATTGGATGAAGGAGAAAACATACATTATAAATTAGGGTAGTTCTATAGTACATCATGTGTGTTAATACACCAGACTCTCATTCATTTCCAGCCATTAGATCTGAGATAATTAAGGTCAAAGTCAACTATGATCTCAGATCTAATGGCTGAAAATGATGGAGAGTTTGGTGTATTAATACACCCGGTGTACTACAGAAGAACCCTATAAATTATTAAATTTATGGGTCTTTCTCTAAAATATCAGGTGTATTAATACACCAATCTCTTCATCATTTTCAATTATTAGATCTAAGATCACTGTTAACTTTGTTTAATAATCTCAGATCTGAAAACTAAAAATAAATAAATAATTTAGTATATTAATAGACTCGATGTACTACATAAAACATACCAAATTTATAGCCCACGACTGTCCATTTAGGGCATGTTCGGTACAGTGGTTGGGTTTGTCAGGGATTGTTAAAAAAGATGGGATTACATTGTTCACTTTTGAAATTTTGTTGTTTGGTATGTAAGTTTTGTAGTAGGATTGATTAGATTTTATTGTTTGGTATGAATGGTTTGGGGTTGGTTAAAGTTGGTTTGTTTATTATTTCTTGTTTGGTATATTTGTTGATATGGATATAATATGTGTTTGGACTAAAATGCCCCTAAATATTATTTCTCTCTCAATTTTCTCTCTCTTCTCTCCCATCTCTTCTTCTCTCTCCTATCTATCGGATCTCTCTCTCTTCTCTCTATCAGATTTCTCTTCTCCCACACAGAACTGCCGCTGCCGCCGGAACCTTCTTCCGGCGAGGGTCTCCTCGGCTGCTGTGGAGGGGTGCGAGCGCCGCCAAGCGACGGTGCTGAGATGGTGAAATCGGTGAATGTTGGTGTTGGTGGTTGGAGGGTGTGGGTAGGCGTGCGGCTGTGGGGAGTGGGCCGCCGGCGAAGGTGAACGCGGCCGGAGCGGGCGACGACGCGTACGTAGTCAGCGGCAACCACCGTCGTCGCCCCTGTTTCCTCCTTTTCCCCATCTCTCAGGACTCTCTCAGATCTCTCTCCACAATGTCGAAACAACAACGAAATCAATCATTGCAGGGAAGTGCATGTTGAATCTTACCTTCGTTGGCGGTGTTCCGATTGGGAGAGGGAGATGGCCCTGTGGTCGACCTTCTTCGGCAGTCAGGGGGGAGAGAGAGCTGAAGAATTCTAGGACAAAATTGGAAATAATTTTTGAATAATGAGGACAAAAAAGGAATTTTATATAAAATTACTGTACAAATGGGCTAAACTCATCTCAATGCCCAGGTTTATAAAGCTACAAATTAAGCAACATAAACCAACATTTTCAAACCCGGGCCAACTGGTAAACCCGGGCTTTACACCCAAATACCAAACACCTGTCTAGGTTAGTTAACAAACCCAATAAACCCTAAACTAACTTACCAAACATGGCCTTAAAAGTTACTTCTTCAAAATTTTAAATTTATTTAGAATATCCTAAATTTGAATCATAAAGTGACAAAAGTATCTCATTTATTGATTACCAGTTACCCAAACAGTCGGATTTGCTTTTTCAATAAATTTTCTACTGCTCTGAAAAACATGCCAGAAATATCAAATCAACCCGCTTATTTTGTTTTTTAATCGAATTACCGATAATGTCCTTGTTTATTATCCTAACCTCGCAAATGATAAGGGTAGCATTGACATTTCAGCCACATCCACTACCACCTTTAATGGACGTTGGCGCAAAATTGCTGCAACGTACTAACGCCAATACGCACCCCGCGCAGTATAGTTCTGGGTTTATCTCTCCCATTTCTCTGATTTTCTCTCTAGAAATCTGAAACGTTCAACACTGTATACATCTCTCTCTCTCTCTCTCTCTCTCTCTCTCTCTGTTATTGTACATACATTGATCTGTATACATATTATAGCTGTGCTTTGTTTTCTGAGAGTTCACTGTTCTCCTACTCGTATCATATGAAATCTGGTATTAGGTTTCTCATTGTCATCTAGTATCGCTCTCTTTTTTTGTTTGAAAATGGTGGTCATTTACTAGATTCGTCGTGGCGCAGAAACTAATTTTTTGGTGCTATTTTTGTTTCTGTGTGTGGGTTTACTTGCTAATAGGACGAGGAACTACACCATTTACAGTATTTGTAGTAAATTTGCGTTCTTGTATGTGTGGGTGATTGTGTGTTTACACATAGTGAAAAGGTGCCGGTGTAATTGGGAGATGGTGATGGAATTCATATGATTGTGAATGTGCGCTAGTGTGTGGGAGCTTAGATTACGATGTTGGTGAATGCATGCTTGGTTAGGAATTGGGTTTATGATTTTCTTATCAAAGGATTGCATTTCTGTCCCTATTCTGATTCAGTGCTGTGTTGACTATCTAATCATGTTATAATTCATGTTTTATTCATATATGCCATAATCGTAGATGGTAAAGGGGAAAACTAGAAGTCTTTCGATGAAGGGAAAAAATGAAGTCAACTGGGCAAGAAATTTGCAACCAAATAAACTTGGGGCCATGGTATTCGGCTGCAAGAATCATACTGCAACTGAATGCTTTGAACAGGAGATATTTGGTGTGCTTTCTACTACTCAGCTTACTTGTTCATACCTTAATTTGAGATTAATGTATATACTTTAAAGCTACTAATTTGGGATATGCTCTGGAAAATACTTGAGCAGGGCTGCCCGGTGCACATTATTTATATGTGAAAAACATAACTCCTGGCCTTCCACTTTTTCTATTCAACTATAGTGATCGGATGCTTCATGGTGTTTTTGAGGCAGTATCCTCTGGTCAGATGAATATTAGTAGACATGCATGGATTAGTAGTGAAGGTGCTGCAACTACACCATACCCTGCACAGGTAAGCAAACAGTGTCCTCCTCAATTTACACACACCCAACAAAAATGATGGTGCTGGAAGTCTAGTCAATTTAGGCATGTCATGTTTTGGAGGACTGTGGTTGGGGGCATATCTAAATAGTGAGGATGAAGAAATAATTGTCAGTTATTGTAGTTGAGCTGGTGGATAATATATTTAAACAAGTACACTTACTCGAAGAATGTTATTCTATTTCAGGTTCGAGTCCGTGTACTGAGGAAATGCCGACCTTTTCCCGAAGAAGAATTCAAACCTCTAATAGCAAGTAATTACTATGCAGAGAGGCACTTTTGGTTTGAACTTGACAAAGGACAAGCTAAAAGATTGATGAATTTATTCTTATCATCTGCACTGCCAGAGAAGATTCCTCAACCATCAAATGCAGTTGAGCAGAATTTTGCAGATGAGTATAAAAATTTAGGATCAAAAGAGTATTCTGGAATGGCTGAGTCTTCACAAGAGAATGAGTGTTCAAATGCCTCTGTCGATAATAGAGATGCTTATGCTCCAGTCAAGAATTGGACCGAGTTATTCAAGCCTTCATCATCTTCATATCCAGCAAAGAATGGGGAGGTTTTGGAATCTGAGGAAGGAGGATTAAATTCATCGATGTCTGATTGCTGTGATATTGAATGGAAAATTGCCTCATCTTCTGAGGAACGGAATGAACTGCATCTTGAAGCCTGTCCTGATTCAGCTAATACAGATTGTGATTCAAATGTTGTCGAATGTTGGGAAGATAATGTTTGCACTGAAAATGATTTGGAAGTAACGTATGAACATATAATGGCATGTTTGCAGTCTCATGATGAGAACGAAACATTTTTGGATGGAGAGGTTGGTAGATCGAAGCCCTCAGACTTTGATTATGTGCCGGCTAAGGAACTTGGAGAAACTTTCATTGATACTAATAAAGAAGTATTTGGCATTGCTTTGGCACCCCCAGAAAATTTTGAGAGAGAACATGATCAACCTAACTTGACAGACAGGGTGTTTCAGGAGGACAGCCATATTACTTCTGGAGGGCTCATGGATATGTTGTCTCTTGATTCTCTATATGTGATTGTTAAGGTAACTTCTGATCCCTGTTCGTGCAAGAAAATTTTATCATTTGCTTTCACTTGCCCATAGTTTCCTTTCTCATTTGTCCGCTTCCTGTTGAATTTTTTGGTATATAGCCATATATTATGAAGTTTCTGCAAGAAATTGAAGGGTTGAAGGCCTCCCAGTTGGAACAAGGGAAAAGAATTGAGAGTCTGGAGCATGAGTTGGTATTGTTTCTTCGCTGCTATGCAGTGTCTTTCATTCTCTGTTATTTAATCCTTCCCTTTCTCTCGATTATAGGCTTCTGTAGCACCTATGATGTTCTGGACCAATCATCTTCTTCCCTGCTATTTCATCTTGTTTTATAAGAAATGCATCGAAAATGATGACACACTTTATGAGATATACCAACCAGAATGTGCAGATATCTCCATGTTCATAAGTGATAGAATTTAGGAGGTGAAGTCCCAAAATTGATGCATGAAGGTTTATACAGTGTTTTAGGCTGTGAGTTCACATATATGTTCTGTTTTCTGTTAGTTTGCGAACTTCTTGTCAATATACCATAATATGTGTTTAGAACTGTACGTATCTTCATCAATTGAGTACTTTTATGCATATGATAAAGTTTGTGCTCAGTTCAATGTTATAAAGTTGTTTTTTATGACAGCCTTACTGCTGATTGTTTTGATCAAGTCATTCTCCACTTGCACAACTGCTATATGTGTGTGTGTATTTTCAACGTTTGTATTAGTATTACGATAATGCTAGCTTTTGTACACCTCGCAAAAATTTCTGTTCTCAGATTATTAAAGTTAAGATTATCAATATATATCATGGCTTCATGTGCTTTTGCCATCATCTTTTGCATATGTTGCCAACCTTCCAGTTTCAAGCTTGTAATGGTCCGTTATCATTTCCTTTCTTTTTATTTGGAAATATAACTTGATCTTTTGAGACGGATGTGTGATGCTTTGCTTTTCAGATCAATCTAAATTTGGGCAAGATGTTTATAGTCACCTTATACTTTTGCTCTTCCTGCTTTATATGATTGTGCTCTTGATGTGGGGTCATTCAACACCTCTGTAGGTCCATTCCAAACGAGAAGTTGATTATCTGAAGAACAGGTTCCAAAGAGATCATTGTAATAAAGAGTACTTTGCATCCTCTAATTCCACGAATGAGGAATCTGTATTTATTGTTGGAGGTTTCAATGGAAACTCATGGCTACGTGATTTGAGTTTGTATACTCCATCTCAGGACCATGTAACATCACTTTGTCCAATGACCTTTCCACGGTCAAATGCCTCTGTTGCTAAGTTGAACGGCGAGTTGTATGTTCTTGGTGGGGCTTATGATGGTGTGTGGTATGACATAGGTATGAATCCCATAACACTGTTCTTATGTGATTTGAATTTTCTTCTTTACTGAACCTTGGTAATTAAATTCATGGATCTACTCTTTGGTAGTTGAATCATACAACCCAATCAGTAATCAATGGGTCCTACGGCATTCCTTGAACAAAAGGAAAGGAAGTCTGGCTGGAGCTTCCATGGGTGGGAAAATTTTTGCTATTGGTGGTGGCAATGGAGTTGAGTGTTTCTCTGATGTTGAATTATTTGACCCAAACAATGGAGGTTGGGTCTCCATACAGCCTATGATGGAAAAGGTGTGTCAAGCCTTTTTATTTTTATTTTTTATGTTATTAAGTATATGAAAGACTCTAACCCCCAGTGTAATTGTTATATCTATCACTTACTTCCATGAAATTATTTTATGCACTGTAGATGACATGCCTTGAACATTAGTTTCATGCAAGCACTAATCTTAATTTATCTAGTACTACTTTCCTAGGTGATATTTGTTTACATTTGTAGCTAGTTTGTTGTTGGGTATGATTTCTGCTCATTAAAAGATGAACTTCTTGAAATATCATGTTATTTGGATTACTAATGGCACCACTATCTGCTTCTGTGATGCTTACTGCATTTCACATCATTTGCTTAAAAACAATTTGATTGAAATCAATTTGACTGCATTCGTAAACTTGCTTCCCATTCTTGTGGACAGTTTATCAAAGCGTATTAATTTCCTTTCTTTGCTTGGAACAAATTGAATCAGATAATTTCTTAACTTTTGTTGTATGCTGTTTTCTCTGCAGCGTTTTGCTCCAGCTGCAGCAGATATGAATGGTGCACTCTATGTTGTTGGTGGCTATGATGGAAGAAATTACCTGAGGTAGGAAAATTACTTTTTTATTACCTTATCCCATCGTTCATGTTATACTCTAGGCGATAAAGCTTGCCTTCCTGTTTCTCTGATTAATCATTCAACACACCTGTTGCAAGTGCCAAACTTTTATTTTCGAGTACCTCATACTTCCAATGCAGTTATGTTCTGTAGGCATGTGGCAGTAAACCTAAATATTTTTATTTTTGGATTCATTATAGGCTCAGTTAAACTGTTCGTTCTTTGGCTAAGTCTAATGTATGAAGTCAAATTCCAGTAAATATGATGAGATGGCTTGTGGGCTGTCTTTTCACTAAGTATGCAATTAGAGTAATCTAAACATTATTTAGATGATTAATTTAAAAATAGTAATCTATTAAAGATCCTAAAATTGTAATGATACTTTCACTTTAGGAACTTGTCAAATTGTCAGTTATTCCATATACTAGTGTCCCAATATATCAAGTTCAAAGCTATCAAGTGAAGGATTCTAATTATTTGATTCCCTAGTTGCTGAGTTGTCATAAATTCCAGTTCAAATTGCAATATTTGTTTAAAATTTGTATTCAAATTCTGAAAAGGTCAATGACTTTTGCCAAGAATTCAAAGGAATCATATGCCTTTGAACAATATGAAGTCCTAGGTTTGTGTTATCCTAAACTTACATAAAATATTCCCACTCTGGAATTTAAGTTTCATTTGCTCCACATTCAACACATTTAGTCAAGAAAGTAATAATTCATTATAACAAATAAATTGAATCACTTCGAATATTATGCATTAAGAATCATGAAATTGGTTCCAACATAGAATTTTTCACCATGCCCCTGAACAACTGATTTTGTGCAATGGAATGCTTAAAAATCAAACATATACTCATGTCATGTTCGCTGATGAAAGAAGAAAGAAAAAAGAACTATAAACATTTTTGTTATCAACACTATTACTGCATATAATGTAACTCATCTCCAAATCTGTTGAGAAACTAAGGTAAAATATACAAGGACTCACCACATCTGGAAGTTCCAGATGTCGATCTTTCAACAATACTTTTCTCTTCGAAATAGTTTTCACGTTGTCTTTAATTTGTTTCTTTTTTTCTCGTTTGCAGCTCCACGCCTTTTCACTTCTCTATATATAATATATATGAAAAAACAGCTTTGCACTTCCCACACTCTTCAGTTTTTCTATGTAATATAGAAAATATACATGAAATGCAACAATAACGACAAATAATAAGTAATTAAGTTAAGATGTATCCAAATCATGAAGAAAAAGACCTACTTAATACTGAGACCAAAGTTCATTTTTATTGAATTCAAAATGTTACTGAGTACTTTATAACAACCTAAAGATTGACTTTTTCGTTTATTTAGGAGGTGGAGAAGAATGTAAACATTTCTGTTCATGGTTCCGTGTTATGCTCGAATGTGCTTGCATGCTTGAATGTATCATCTCCGGTCTAGCAAAGCTGAGTTTGTCCAAACTAACCCAAGATATTTTATCGTCAAGGGACATATTATTCTTGATAGTATAATTTTATCCTGCTGCTGGTTACTCTGTTGACTGCATTGAATCCTTGTATTTTTAAATCTACAGTTGCACTTCAAAATCTTGTTGTAATCTGGAGAAGATACATAAGCTTCCAAATCGGCTTATCTTCTCCATGGAGTAAGCTATATTTTTGGTCCTTTTCCGCTTTGACCTTTTATCTTTGTTTTCAAGCAGATCCGTTGAAAGACTTGATCCCAGACAACAGGCATGGAGTAGCCTTTGTGATATGAACTTGAAGAGAGGGTGTCATTCTCTAGTTGCTTATAAAGAAAGATTGTAAGTCATTGTTATATTTAAGCTTCTGTTAGAATTGTATACCATTTCCCCTTTCTCTATGTGTTGTTTTAGTATAATGGATCAATGGTCTTTCTTAATATGGGTGAAGCTTGCTTCTTTTCTCCTCTTACCTATATGTTTAGATTTATTAAGATTGTGCTGCAAATATTTGCCAATTTAAATGAACAATCATTTTCAAATTTACCGCGATTAATGAATGCAAATGTGTTCACTTGATTGATACTTACCGTTCCTTAGATCACAAGATTGTATTTATTATTATTATTTTTTTAGTATAGGTCCAAAGACACTAGTACTTTGTGGGTTTACCTATTAGTTACATACTCAAACTGCGGTTTTCATTGCAGATATGCTTTAGGAGGTTATAATGGAGTTTCAATGGTGCCAACCGTCGAGGTACTTGATCCACGCTTTGGTTCATGGACATTGGACAAACCAATGACAATTCCTAGGGGATACTTCGGCTCGTTTGTATTAGGGGATAAAATTTATGTAATTGGTGGCGCACAAGATGGGAACATTTTGGACATGGTAAGTGACCTCCGAGAAATACGACTAACACGAATTTGGTCCTTTAGAGCATAAACTTTCTCCCTGGTTGTATTTCTTTCTATTCATTTTTTCCCCCAGAAACTCTTGTACAAACTGAGAAATAGAATTTGACAATAGTTTGATTATATTTCTAACATGAGTTGATCTTTGGTACCAACTTTTCTAACATGAGTTGGTCTGATTATATTACTTTTTGTAATGACTACAGATTGAATGCTACAGTGAAGAGTCTGGATGGCAAGTGATGGGAAAAACAGGGTTAGGTAAACGAACTTTCTTTTCTACTATTGTTTTATGAACTAGTAAAGAATCCTCACTGTAATATCTGCTAATGTTTGTATAAATGTTGTGCTGTTTCTTTGATCCAAAACTACATTGTGCTGCTTTTGTATTGTATGACTTGCTGTTGTAGCTGTTTTTGTTTTTATGCATATTTAACTTCAACTGATTTCTTGAAATCTCTCATTGTGGGGGTGGTTTATTTAAGATATAATTTATGATGATTATACCTTGATGTGGTTTAATATTAGTGATCTACACTTAATCTCTTCATTATAAGACAAAATCCATTTATGTCGAAAAAACTAATATAAGATAACTCTTTATATGGTTTAATTTGATTTATTTATATATTCCTCAATAAGGGGGACTTCTTTTTTTTTTTTTGGATTCTAGGGGATTGTCTCAAATGTCTTGTGATAGTAGCTAAAGAATTAATGACCTTTCAAATAAGATAATTTAGTGATGATTTTTGTCCTTTTATGTCTTAATTTAGTGAAGATTCAACATATATCATATCCATTATCATCTCTCGCCATAATTTATCTTCATTAAATGAGATTTTGTGTTTATGCAAGATTTCTTTCAAGACTAGAAAGAAGTCAATAATGAACTTGTCAAGTCTCTTTCAAATCTTTTTTTTTTTTTTTTGACTAGTAGCGTTCTTTGATGCATTAACACATCTTTTAAATAACTTATTAAATAATGAGCAAATCAACGGAATAAGTTGAAATGTCGAAGAATGAAGCAAAGAGGCTGAAAGATACAGTTAATTTGGGTTGTATTTGAGGGTGATCTAATCTATCACAAATACTTTTTTGCATCAGTTGCACGGATCGGGTCGACCCGCCCATGCGTTCCAAATACGCGCTTCCACATGTGTCCCATGCATCTGAGTGGATACGCTCAAATCCACTCAAATTCGTTCATTAATGATACCTTTAAGTATGTTAAGAATACATTTGAAATTCTGATTCCAAATTACATACCACGTTATGTTAAGGGATACATTTATGTGATGTTAAATATATCTGTAGGTGATGTTAACAGTATCTCTGAAATCCTAATTTCAGGTTATATACCACGTTATGTTAAAGATACATTTGAGTGATGTTATGGATACTTTTAGGTGATGTTAACAATACCTTTGAAATCTTGATTCCAGGTTACGTACATTTACGTTATGTTAAGGATACCTTTAGGTAATATTAGGGATACTTTTATGTGATGTTAATAATATCATTGAGATCCTGATTTGATACCCTTAGAATTCGCTCCAGGTCACATATTTTTACGTTATATTAATGATATCTTTAGGTTATGTTAGAGATATCTTTATATTATGTTAGAGACACTTTTATGTATAAAATGTGTAACACAACTATGTTATGAATAAGGTGTCTCTAACATAATATAAAAGTATCCTTAACATAACATAAATGTATGTCTAACGTAACATAAAAATATGAAATCTGGGCATAAAAGTATCTTTAACATAACCTAAAGGTAAGTGTAACGTAACGTAAATGTATTCTTAACATCAACTAAAGGTTATGATCAAAATATTGAGAAGTAGCGCAAAAAAAAAAAAAAAAGGGGTCGGGTAGCCCAAATCCGACCCGGTTGCATGGATATGCACATGAGAATTACTCTTAATCTATTCTAGTGGAAAAGTCAAAAACTTATATACCCTTAGAGCACATAAGAGCACATATTCAGTTGTTATGTACATGTTTTTCAGGTGTTATATATATATACTTTATAGATGTTATAAATATACTCTACAAATATCATATGTATATAAGAATTTATATGTGATACCTAAAGAGTATATACATGATACTTGTAAATTATATATATTTAACACTATATGATGATTAATTTGGGGCACCATACCCATGGGGCACATAATTGTAACTAAGTGGAAAATAATAATGAAAATCATGTAAATATAACGTATATATTATACGTGTAAGAATGTGATTCTCCAACCCAAATTGAATGAAACGAGTCTACAAAGTCTATTTATAATTGTTTATATGCATAAAGTCTTTGAATTTAAGCTTCACTTTATATAGTTAGGTAGAATAAAATGAAGGAATAACTTGGAGAATCTTTATGAGACTAGATTATTATTTTATCCTTTCATTAAAATAGATGCATATCACGATATTAATTTTTTAATTCCAATCTCATATATGTCATTAATTAATGTGTATTCACATCAACATCTTACATTACTTTTTGATTAAAAAAGAAAAAGTTGCAATCAACATGAGTCTCAATTAAGGAACATGGAATAAATGTAACTTCGCATATTTTAACTATATGTACTTTCTTAATATATATATATGTGTGTGAGAATTATTGTAGATCTCTCTTAGTGAGTCATTTGCTAGTTCTTTTCCCCACGTTTTGATTTACTTTTCAATTTCTTAGTTGAATATCATTTATATTGACTATAATTAATTATTAATTACAATATTTTTGATAAAATAAAAATAACTATTACCCAATTGGATAAAATGATAAGCTTGCCACTCAGAGTCGCAAGACTCAACCCACAAAAGCATCTTCAAATGCTTATCCAATTGCTTTAGTCGTAAGTTTTTCACGATTTTTATGATATGTTAAACACTTAGCATTTTTTCTTTATCTGGCATTTGCCAATACAGAAAGAAATAAACACCATTTGTATTCTTTATTTATTCACGAAAACTCTATTTCACGTACATAATTTGCTAGACAAGGTCTTGTTATCCACTTACCAGTAATAACAATTTTCTTCAAATTACATGTTTATCATCGATTAATACTTCTCGTGATATTATATTGGTGAAACGGTCTCATAAAAATCAAATTCTTGTTTACATTTGACATTTGGTGTTAATTAATTGATTGATATGAAAAAAGAGGGATCATTTGCCGCAAGAATCATGAATTTTCCAAAATTGTAATTTTAACATGATTTCTGGCTATTAGCAAATTTAATCAGACTCTTAATATGATGTGCATTCTTATTTCTAAACCCAACGAGCAGACTTCTTCAGACATTTTTCAGCTATAAATCCATGTTTCTAGATCAATTAATATATGTATTACTTGTACGGTTAATTGTCAGAAAAATTACAATCTTTATCCACATAGTCATTTTAACCAAACTTTTCATTATTGGTTAAAGTAACAGAACCTCATATATTTAATATGTTTTCCAACCCAAATCAGTTTTAGAAAAGTTGTAAATTGATAGAAATGAATTTTTCCCATTATTTTAGTCGAAAAACATAGTAAATATATAAGGTTATGTTATTTTGACCAATAGTGGAAGTTTAGTTAAATTGATAATTTGGATAAAGGTTGTGCATTTGAGAAACTTAAGAGTTTTATTCACTATTTATGAAAATGTTGGGATTTCTGAATTGCCCGAAATTTGGCCATTAGCTAATGATGCGCGAAACTTTACTAATAGCCAAAAGTCATGTTAAAATTACAATTTTAAGAAAGTCTGATTTTCTCCGACGACTACCCAAAACAAAACAAAAGGTATTAATAGGTGTGCATTTGAATAATTATCTCTAACAATGTACAATATGTTTTAAATAGTCTATTTATGACACATGAAATGTTCTATTAAACCGTGTATTACATTTGATGTTATAAAACAATAATTACACGCCACACATGCCCAATAATTAACACACTAATTAACATATGATGTGTATATTAAATGTCATAAAATATGTAACACCGACCGTAATAGATGATTCAGTTGAACTTTTAAGCATCTAAGCAATTAAGGAACTATATAACTTTATAAAACAGTAATATAATCATCTATATTTAAGCACATCTATTTTTAACAGTCCAATTTTTGCAAAATATAGTTGGAAAACACATTTATCTAATTTTCTACAGTGCCTGGTGTTGGTTGATAAGACAATTTGAGCAACAAATCAAGAATTCACATTCTCCTTTCTTGTGTGTTTGGCAAACCCTTCGCATTTAATTTAACAGTTGATTTTATTACATTTTTCCAATTAGAGAAAAAATCGTTTTGATGGAAATCTATTATTTCCTCATTAAAACTTTATTTCACACGCAATCGGCCTAATTCATAATAATTGCTAGCTAGAGTATGAATTGCAAATATATATATATATATATATATGAAGAACTGTTTATTACATATTAAAGATATTAATTATATTACTTAAAGATATTATAATAAGTGTTTGGGGGCACGGTGTCCCGGGGTACGCAAGACCTACTCTAAAAGTATATGTACATAATATTCTTATTCATGATATGCTTGATTTAAATTTTTTTTTACCAATTTATAATGATTATATTTATTAGTAATTAGTTTATACAGATTAAAATGTATTGTCTCATTAAAATAACAATCAATTCCTATATTAAAATATCTTGACTAAAGTCTTATAGGTTACAAATTGTTATTAATTATCATTAAAATTTCATAAGTTACTAATTATTAGCAATTATCATTAAATGAGTTAATTGAATTAAATTATAAATTAAATATATATATATATATATATATATTATATAAAATTAAAAAAAATTGAATGAAAATTTAGAATAACCACATGTCACATATATGAAAGATAAGTTAGTGTTGTTATTATAAATAGTGAAAAATGTGATTAAATTGACAATTGAACTCAGTGTCGATAATTAACCCTATTTATGATTATCAATAGAATTCAATAATTATAGCCTCCCGTCCCGTGCGTGAATCTTAGAAAAAGAAAAAGAAGTGCTCTCTAACCACTCATTAATTAATTCGTGGGATTATCCTGTAATTAACTATGAAGAATAGCGATTTATTAATTTGTAAGCCAACAAATTTACTCAAATGTTTATATAGAAAAGATTGATGATGGTAATGGATTGAAATTCTATATACACAAGAAATCAGAACCCCACACGATAAGTATCGATGCATGCACAAACTTCTTTTTTTACTCAGCTTACGTAACTTTATTCCTTATACAAATCACATGACACACACACACACATATATATATATATAGAGAGAGAGAGAGAGAGATAGATTATATGCTTCCATCTTTTGAGCCCCTTGTTGCCTTTAAATAGGGATTCTTCTACTAGTACAATTTCACATAGACACACACACACACCAAAACATAAAGAAAAAAGACCAGATTTTCTAATTACTTGATTTGTACGTACAAACCTTTCCATGGCAAATAATTCATCATTCCCAGATGTATTTTCATGGATAAAAAAGGTGCAGGTTATTCAGCAATGGCAAACAAACCAAAACTCCATCAATCTCTGCCCTTCATTAGCTAATTCCCCTAACCCATCTCTCAAACTCTCAGTCAACAACTTCACAAACTCCCACGTTTCTCTGTCCATCTTTGCAGACTACAATCACCACCCAGTCTCTCTCTGGACATCCAAGAAACTACTGATCACAGGTGATGACATCATCATCTCAACCATGGTTTCCAACTTCATCGAAGATGTCCTAAACTACTGCTCAAACAAGTGCCCTTCTTCCAGCTCCCACAAGCTCCCAAGAAGGTACCCAGAGGAGAGCCTGAAAGACATCTTCAACTTCTCATTCCTCACCCTCACCTTCATCATCTGCATCTACGAAGCTCCCAGGGACCTACGTGGCGCGTGCCTGAACGCGTTGAAGGAGCAGCTTGCATGCCCCAAATCGAGAGGGGTGTCCCAGGTTCTGATGAGGGTGTTGGGGTCTAACACCGAAGAAGAGTGGATGCGTTCCCTCAATCTGGCCATCACAAACTGGATATCGGAGCTTAACATGGCCATCAAACTAACGCCCTCTCCCTTGTTCTCTTACTCGGTTTCCATGCGGGGGCTCTGGAAGCTGCAGCTCTATTGCCCACTCATAGCCATGGATGTTGTTGAGAAGAGCAGTGGGTCTTCACCAGATGAGCATCTTCTCTTTTCTCTCAACTTTCACCAACTCGAGGGTGTCATTCAGCTCAATTATAAGCTGGCTCTTCAAGATAAGTGGATTGAGATCAAGATGAACACTGACAACATTAGGTATAGATATATATATATTTTCTTCATCCCTCCCACAACTATATATTATTTGCTCATTTGAATGCACATGACATACATGCATGTTTTGGTGATCAGGTGCGATGTAGTGAAGCTGTTAACAGACAGGCTGATGAAGGAGCGAGGAGCAGGGACATCAGAGAAGCACTTCCCTTCACGCATAGCTCTGCAGATCACACCCAGGATGCAAGCCAACGTGATCAGCGTATCGGTAAGCAAGTCGTCGGAGAACCCCAGGAGAGAGATAGGGGCGGAGAAGGGGATCGAAGCCTCATTCGAGCCTCCGACGGGGATAGGGCTCCACTTCTCGGCGGGCGAGAGCACGACAACGAGCGTGCGGCCGTGGAAGTTCGAGCAGTCGGTGTACGGGAACACCGGGAACCTGAACTGGTACCTCCACGACAGCGAGGACGGGAGGGAGGTGTTCTCGTCGAAGCCGTCCAAGCTGGCGCTGCTGCAGCCCAAGGCGTGGTTCAAGAACCGGTACTCGAGCGCCAGCCGGCCGTTTACGAGGCAGGGAGGGGTGGTGTTCGCCGGGGACCAGTATGGGGAGAGTGTGAGCTGGAAGGTGGATAAAGGGTGCATGGGGAGGGTGGTGGAGTGGGAGATTAAGGGCTGGATTTGGTTGACTTATTGGCCTAATAAGCATAGGACTTTTTACACTGAGACTAGGAGGTTGGAGTTTAGAGAGATTCTTCATTCTACTCTCCTTTAGCTTTAGCACCCCATATATATATATATATATCATCCCACCTTCATTCATTGTTGAAATTAATTACATTCATGGTTTGTGTATTTGTGAGTTGATGTGAAATATTGAATAATTCGTATTCGTTCCAATATAATTTATTTTATTGAAATATGACTTATAAAATAAATGTTATCATACACAATAAGTGCATTATTTATTTTGAATACCCCAATATGACATACAAACCTATATAATTGGAACGGAGGAAGTATATATTGTACAACATCCGTCATCAATTGTAGTTGGAGATGCAAGATAGAGGATTAATGTAATTTCCGTTGTATTCCATACGTGACATGTAGTTTTATTTTTTTATTTTACAAGTTGATTATTTGATGTTATAGATGTGGAAAACTTGCATGATTCCTTGAGCTATTTTCTTTGGAATCTATATTCGTATAAATTTGAATATTTTGTGGTATATGGTTCTGAAGTACCTTTTTTTTTGAAAAAAAGATTACAAATAGTACATTTCCCAGTATTTTCTCAAAAAAACCTACTATTATTGGGCTCAAATAAAAAAGCATGCAATTTGTTGGGCTGAGTAATCAATTACACCACTTGACCCATGGCCGCAAATGGAAGTGGGCTGAGCCCATCATCAAACATGCCACGTCACCGATCCAGATTATTAGCCAACTATTCTCCACCGTTAATCTCCTTTTATGGACGTCCAAAAATTATTCCCACCAATTCACAAGGATCGTGATCTCAGCCGTCCATCAATTCCCAAAAACCAAAACCTCAAATATTTATCCGCCAAAACGGTAAACCCCAAAAATTTCAAATCACAAGCTCTTCAGATCTTTGCCTCTCTCTCTTCTCTCTATATTAACCCGGTCAATCTCCTCAGTTTCAATCTCAGATCCACTTCAAACTTCAATTCATCTTCTAGTTTTCAATTTCCGGAATCGAAAATGTCGGGGCGTGGAAAAGGAGGCAAGGGGCTGGGAAAGGGCGGAGCAAAACGACATCGTAAGGTGCTGAGGGACAACATCCAGGGCATCACAAAGCCTGCGATTCGTCGTCTCGCGAGGAGAGGCGGAGTGAAGAGAATCAGTGGCCTCATCTATGAGGAGACGAGAGGAGTTCTCAAGATATTTTTGGAAAACGTCATTAGAGACGCTGTCACCTACACCGAGCACGCTAGGAGGAAAACTGTCACTGCCATGGATGTCGTCTACGCTCTCAAGAGACAAGGCCGAACGTTATACGGCTTCGGCGGTTGATTGCTCTTATCATTTGTTCAATATTCTCTACCTGAAATTGTTTCAAGTTTCTGTATCTTATCTTTTCATTTGATTAACGTATGATTTGATTCAGTAAATGGTTGCTTGGATCTTGTATTGCCATACCTTTTTCATTGAAGATAAGACATCTAGCTTTGGAATTTCTCTTAAGATTTTGAAAAACTGCCACAAGTCATCTGCAGAATATTTTTCTGATGGCTGCCCTAATTCTAAACATTATACATGTTTGAATGTAAATAATTGTTCTTTCGATTCAAGGCTATAATTGAATTATCAGTAGCTATTGTATCTAACAAAATGAAGTAATTATTAAAAATATAAATTCTATTTAAATTTAGTATATATACAATTAGTTGAATTTTGGATTTAATATTTAGTAAAATTAGTTTGAAAAATATTTAGAAATTGTGTATAATATGGTGGGTGAATTAATATTAAATGAGTTTAGGTATCCACGATAGTTAGAAATACGAATATAGTAAAATAAGAATATAGTAAAATAATGAGATATATTATTATATTATAAACACATTTTTGTAGGTTCCACTAATTTATAATTTTTTTCTCTCTTAAAATGATATTTTTGTTGTAGAATTAAGAACTCCAACTTTTAATATTATAATAATAGTATTATATTTAAGAATATGAAGAATTGATGAGTGTGGATGGCCTTATCAATCTAAATCCCTTGTTATAGTTGATGTTGTATTTATTGTATAAATGCATTATTATATTTGATGTTTGATTTCTTGATTTAATATATATATATATATGTATATATATTATGTGTTATTGAAATATATTATTAGATATATGATCATATGATTATCATTATGATAAAGAAAAAAAATATTGAATACATTGTGTCGTTGATGTTGACAGCCTTACCCAGTAATTAATTAGTCCTACACATCTCCACGTAAGTGAGTCTGAGAATAAGGTCGAAAAGTAATTTAAAAAAATGGATTTGTATTTTTTAAGCCAAAGGGATGTAGAGATTGTAAAGGCTGACCAATAATAATGAAGCACTTAATTGCACTCACCTCACCGGAATATTAAATGGAGCTTCACGTTTTAACCGTTAAGCCTTCGGTCTTTAATCCAATTCCCATTTGTTGCCGGCGCCGCCTACCCATTGCTCTCAATTGCCGCCGTCTCCCCGAATACTCCGACGAAACACGTCAGCTCAAGCGGCGACATGTGCTTATCACTCCTTTCCTCGCCGCCGGAGCTTATGCCCTCCGTTCTTCCGTGGCCAAGGCCGACGAGAAGCTGGATGATGGAGTAGGAACTCCGCCACCACCGCAGCAGGTTGGAGAAAGCTTGTTGGATGAGGTGGATGCTGATCCGGCGGAGAAGGAGGAGGTGATAAATTCAAGGATATATGATGCGACGGTAATTGGAGAGCCGATGGCTTTGGGGAAGGATAAGAAGAAGGTGTGGGAGAAGATGATGGATGCGCGGATTGTGTATTTAGGGGAGGCGGAACAGGTTCCGGTTGCTGATGATAAAGAGGTGGAGCTTGAGATCGTGAAAAGTTTGAGCAAGAGATGCTTGGAGGCTGAGCGGTCTCTATATTTGGCTCTGGAAGCTTTTCCTTGCAACTTACAGGAACAAGTCGATCAATATATGGATAAGAGGTGTGATTTCTCACTCACAAGCAGATGATTATTGTTTTAGTATGATCGGTTTCGTTAGTTTTTTAATGATTGTGTGGTCGATGCATAATGAATATATAGATTTGATAGAGCGCTATTGTAGTACTTTCTAGTTGAGCTTATTAGTAGCCATTGGACTGGATAGCATATATGTTTTTGTTTTTTGGTTTGGTAAAGTAGCAGTATAGACCGTCTTTGTTATGCAAATTGTTTTGACTTGAATGATATATTACCAACATGTGGTCTGTTTTGTTCAGTGAGATAAATGGGCGTGATCAAGTGTTCCTAGGACCTGTGTTTCTACGTCACTTTTTTGATATTTAGGTGTACATCTTAGAGAAAATTATGCTGAAAAAAGATACTGTTTTAATATGAAATGCCCCCTTACCCTCCATGCTGGTTAAGAATGAGATACTATAAATTAGGTTCTCGGATGCGTATGATGTGTGCAAGCTTGATGTAAATATTATTGACTTGTGGCAGCATTGATGGAGAGACCCTAAAATCTTATGTCACACATTGGTCACCACAGTGTTGGCAAGAGTATGAGCCTCTGTTGACCTACTGCCGGGATAATGGGGTTCGACTTATTGCATGTGGTGTTCCACTTGAGGTACTGACTCTTTCTAAATCTTTAAATGGGAATGTTTAGTTCCCTTCTCTGCTGTGCATAATCATAGAAGGTGATCACAAATGGACTGAGTTTTAATATAAAGTTTTAATGCAGAGAATAAAAAACAAAGAGGAAGAAAGAAAAAGTCACCACCATAACCTTCAAGCTTCAGTTTTTCCGGACAAATGATTTTTATGCAAAAAGAAAGCATTACGAGTGATTTTCCAGCTTATATGGCCTCCTATATGTGAATTTGTATGAATATTCTTCTTAACATAATTATTTACATATCCTGTGCCAAGACAGAAACAAGATTTGTAGAGTACTACTTTTCAGGGAAAAGAAAAAAATTGCATGTAGAGTTCTCCTAGATATTTTATCAATAATTGCGAGTAATTTATGTAAGTGTTAATCTTCTAATAGCGTGGCCTACCACATCAATCAAACCATCTACTCATCATGTATTAATGGTATAGTTCTGATTTTAATTGTTGCATAGGTGCTACGAACAGTTCAAGCTGAGGGTGTTCGTGGGCTTTCTGAAGTTGATCGTTCAAAATACGCCCCTCCAGCTGGTTCTGGCTTCATATCAGGATTCCCTTCCATCTCTAGGAGATCATCTATGGACAATAATTTCCCTAATCAGTCTGCTCCTTTTGGTCCAAGGTCATATCTTTCCATACAAGGAAGAGCTGTTGAGGATTATACAATGTCCCATATCATCTTACAAGCTGTGACTGATGGTGGATCCTCGGGCATGCTAATAGTGGTGACAGGTTCCAGTCACGTTGCATATGGGTCAAGAGGAACTGGATTACCAGCAAGAATTTCAAGGAAAATATCTAAGAAAAATCAAGTGGTTATATTACTAGACCCTGAACGGCAATACATACGAAGGGAGGGTGAAGTTCCTGTTGCAGATTTCTTGTGGTACTCAGAAGCAAGACCTTGCAGTAGAAATTGCTTTGATCGTGCTGAAATTGCTCGAGTTATGAATGCAGCGGGCAGAAGGAGAGATGCCTTACCCCAGGTTAGTTCTTCAGATGTCTGCTTTCACTATTTTCAGTGTTTTCACATCCTAAACCTTTTTGGGCTTGTTATTCAATTTGAACTGCTAGTATAAAAATTAGAAACTATCTCTGGGGTGGACTTTACTTTTCTCTTGTTTTATTTTTCTACAAGTGTTATCTTTGTCATTGCCATCAAGTTGTCTTATTGTGCTTCAATCTACAAAAGCTTAACTACAGCATAATACTACGTACATGATAAAGTTGATGGTGCATAATAAAGCTAGTTCAACAGATCTTCAAATTGAGGATTACTATCGAGGAATATTTTAGTCTAACTGAGAACAGATAGAATCTCACTATACTGCATGCCTTTATAATGCACCACTCTGTTTAATCATTATCTATTATAAGCCTTCATTCATCAACTTCAGCGGATCCTAGATTGTAAAATCTGAATATCTTTTGTACGATCAAGATATAACTGGGCTCTGATGCTCAAGATTTGTAAGTTGCATTATTCTATTATTGGGTTAGGACTTAAATAGCTCATTTCCTATTTGAGTTCTGAGCGTGGCTTTGCAAGATGCATAACCTAACAATCATGATTTAGATGTACTTTCAAGTCATGAATGGTCTTTACTTCATGCTCACATGAACCCACGACTGACGTGCTGCTGGTGTCGCATGCTTTGAAGGATGCATGTGCATAACACATGTTTCGATGCTACTAGGATGATTATTTTTTATAAAGAATTATTTGGATTGAGTGCACTGCACACTGGACAGAAAAAAATGATAAAATTTTCACATAATATAATGTGGTAAACAGTCTGGTTCGAGCTACTACCAAAACATCCCTGCTATGGTCCATGTATAATTCTCTTTCTATTCTTTATTTTTCTCATATGACTAAGTTCTGGTATTGGGTTGATTTTGACATTGTTTATTGAACCACTCTGAATGTTGTACTAATGATTAAGAATAATTCTTTATTACGTGTGAAGCTGCAAATTTGAGGTTATGATCTTTGTTTTTCGTTAAACTATTCACCTTTTCTGCAGTCTGTCACTCCTGATTATTGTTCCTCTTCTTCATTCTTCATTTTGCCTTCTAATACTTTTAATCATGTAGATCTAAAAAAAAAAAGGTGTTTCTCAAGGTGAGCATACCGCAAGCATGCAACCTCTTTTGGCAAGGGGAGCATCTCTAAGCTCAGTGTTGTTTAAGTTAATAGATTTTAGAATTCCTGTGTGATTAGGTATTTTTTTATTTTTTGGCAACATTATTTATTTTGATTTTGTTTGCCTTTATGTGTGTAAAAACTAGAGCTCTACATTATTTTTTGTGCTCCTCTCTCATTGCTAATTTCATGCAACAAATGGAAGTTATTCTATTGCTGAGATTTGGCAAGGTTCTCTCGACCTATTAACCTTGGATTTTTCTTTTTTCTTTTTCTTAAATTTTTACAAGCCTACTACTTTTGTTTACATTTTTATTATCATAATATTGAGACCCAATTTATTTGCTTATCAGGATCTTCAGAATGGATTAGATCTTGGCCTGGTGTCACCAGAAGTGCTTCAGAACTTTTTCGATCTGGAGCAATATCCTATCATTTCAGAATTGACTAATCGTTTCCAGGTATATAGATTTAGTTGGCCTTTTGTTATTGGATAAGTGTAGCAGGAAAGTGTGTATGGTTGACTGTGTCATCTTTATGCACAGGGTTTCAGGGAGAGATTATTGGCAGATCCAAAATTTCTTAACAGATTAGCCATAGAAGAAGCTATCTCGATTACAACTACATTCTTAGCACAGTATGAGAAGCGTAAAGAAAATTTCTTTGAAGAGCTTGATTATGTTATTACAGATACACTAAGAGGAGTAGTTGTTGATTTCTTCACAGTGTGGCTTCCTGCCCCCACAATCTCATTCCTCTCGAATGTTAATGATGTTGATGCACCTGGCAGCATGGAAGCATTGAAAGATCTTCTGGGTTCCATCCCAGATAACGCGTTTCAGAAAAATCTTGCAGGGAAGGACTGGAACTTGAGTCACAGAATTGCATCAGTTCTTGTTGGAGGGTTTAAACTGGCAGGTGTTGGATTTATTTCAAGCATTGGTGCAGTGGCATCCTTCAATGCATTGTATACTATACGAAAGCTTCTTAATCCAAACCTTTCAAACAAGCAAATGAATAAAAGATCACCAATACTAAACACTGCACTTGTGTATGCATCCTTTCTCGGAACATCAGCTAATCTGCGTTACCAGGTGAAGTGCATTTTCTGCTGAAAGTTTAGCTTTCTTCTCTTCAATTTCTTTCTTATTGAAAAGAACATGTCAACGTTTGTTTTGCTGTGAAAATGATGATAGTTTGAAAGACCTAGCTTATTAGTTTTTTCATCTGAATAATTCCTTTTCTATCTCACACATTTTATCACTCATCCCTTGTATATCTGAACATATTTTACTTAATCATGTTCAATAGCTGAATTCTACACAGTGGTTACTTTTAGGTGCAATACGTTAGACTAACAATTACTGGCATAGATGCCTTCTAGATGCGATGGTTAACTACTGCTGGTCTGTATGTAAATAATGCATGGATTCTTATATTTAATATTTAACTTCCAGCCTTTTGAGTCTCATGAAAATGCTGTTCCTTTTGGCTTACAGGTTATTGCAGGATTAGTGGAACATAGGATTTCAGACCTACTGTCTGACCAGACATTACTTGTGAATATGTTATCTTTCGTGGCTCGAACAATCAACTCCTACTGGGGAACACAGGTAATCTTATTAAAAATCTTGATATCTCCACTCATTTAAATTTCGCATTTTTATTTTGACCAATTATGAGGAGCCTATTTTGTTTTTTTACTCCGGAATCTGTATGAACCCTCTCTTGATTAAGGGTTGTGGAGAGATGCAGAGTGGAGGGATGATAACTGACATAATAGAGATGATTAACATTCATGTTGATTTGATATCTTGTATTGAGCATGTCTTTTAAGTTACGTTTAAGGCTATCATCCGTATTCGTTTTGTCTACCTTTGTTACTTCATTGTTCCTAGATTGACAGAATTTACTCCACTAAGTTGTTTTGTGTGAATCTGTTTCTTCACGTGGTCAAGGTAGAATCAGCTTAATTTCTGATGTCTGACTTCATAAGGTTGCATCAGCTTGATTTCTGATGTAAACTTCATAAGATTTATTGTCTTTTCTCAGTAGATAACGACTTTCAGATTATCAGCATATCAATATCGTTGTTCTTAGCATATGTGGACTCTTTTGTTCTCAGCATATGTTCTTAGTTTATGTCAGACTTTTAGATATAAGAATTCTTCTTCAATGGTCATTTTTGAAAATCACCTTATCCTTTAAGCTTAATTATTTCAGAAATGAAATTTCTTCAATGTTCCCTCTCTTTTTAAAACCAGGGAGAAAAGTATTCCTCCTTCTGATGTCACTCTTTACAATATGTGCAGCAATGGGTTGATCTGGCGCGGTATACAGGACTGCAGGCTCGTAAGAGCAAACAAGTTATCAAGACTCCCGATTCTTCTGCACTAGAATGCAACATCGTAGAAGATACCAACATTGACGAAACGAACAAGCAATAGATGATTCCTCTATTCTTTCTACCTAGGTGTTATTTTCTTTACTTCCCTTTTTCTGGTTGTAAAAATCTCTTCTCAAATTTTGACAATGCTAACATAGTACAGAAGTTCAAATTAGAAACCTCAGAAGAGGAGAATATATTAGTTGCATGGTGCATAGGCCATTATATAGAGATATTTAAAGTGTTTTCTAATCTTTGTTCTACTTGTATGCATAAAGAGCAAAGTTAGAGCAGAAAATAACATTTTCACCTTAATAATTTCTAAGAAAGTTGATAACACTGTCACAACAATACAGACAGTAATTTGAGTATTCCTGGATTCCTCTATCAATTTTAACTCACTTGAATCATGGTGGTGCACAATAACAGTGGTCATGGTTAACATTTTCAGAAGCCTGAATATATGATTTTGCGCCAGTATTTGATTCAGCTGAGATCTCTCTCCTCGTTCGTCTGCTTTAACAGCTGTTCCTTAATCGTCTCAAATGCAAGTTCTAAGTTCCTCAGCTGTGAGTTTTGTTTTGTTTGTTTAAATCAGATCAGTAAACTCCAAAAGAAAAAATACAATGCAAGTAGAGCCAATCAATTACCTGTTGTTTAGCGAATCTGTTATGCACAAACAAGCCACTAAAGAGATCAAAACTATCTCTGGATGTGCTCTCCTTCTGCATGCACCCACTTGTTAACATGCTGTTTTCAGTAATGCTGATGTGGCAACCAGGGGTCAGTCTTTTCATGATCATTTAGATTTGGAAGTGATTTTGTGCTTGCCACATCAGCAGGGACTATTGGCAAGACAAGCAATGCATAGAGGAACATGCTAGTAACGATCCTACAGACTTGTCTGATCATGGTCTAAATAAAGAATCGAACAGTATTTTCATGGAGATGGTTGTGCGTGTTTTGGTTTAAGTTAGAATCATAATGCAACATGAAATTAAAAGGCTATACGTCAATACCACTTGAACAAGCTTCTCAAATCCCTTCGTATCTATAGGCGTTGGATCGATCTTCATTTCTGCCAACACCCTGTCCATCAAGAATGTATCACCATTGTTATAGCTCTATGTTTTCAACTTGGTCGAATCTGGATGATAACAAGTTGATAATA
The DNA here is from genome assembly GCA_005771605.1 of Scutellaria baicalensis. Classification (NCBI taxonomy): domain Eukaryota; kingdom Viridiplantae; phylum Streptophyta; class Magnoliopsida; order Lamiales; family Lamiaceae; genus Scutellaria; species Scutellaria baicalensis. The sequence goes on along the minus strand of CM016721.1, from coordinate 66,761,084 downwards.
CCTGCCAATGGTGTGAGTGAGGAATTGACTTCTAGCAGATAATTTATCATGCTCTTCACAACTCATCTCCAGCATTTTGCAGCCCTTTCCAATCAAATGTATCATCACATGATTAAGAACAATAAACAAAAACATTTCAACATGTGAAGCCTCAATTATTACAACTCTTCACTCTTGTTTAAAACACACAAGATTTCCCACCTCAGTTGCAAAAATCTGCAGGAAAGTAGAGCATGTAGCTTCATTGGTAATTCGGACTTTTTCGAACATGAAACTAAGATCCTTCCACCCATCTCTCCCACTTTCCGGCCCAAACATTGGATGCGTGCACAACACATCTGAATCATGTGGCAATACCTTTTTCCAAAATTATCAAGAAAAGGGTCTCCATATAAACAAACAGACTAGGAAAAATATAATGAAAAAAATGCATACTTGGAGCATAAGATCTCTAGGATACTCTTTGACTGAGAGCACATCAGCAAACAGTGTTGGTTGTTTCAAGCAATTCAATGGCAGCGATTTCATCACTTTTGAGAGAGACAGGATTGATGTGCACACCAATATTACATCATTCTTGGATTCAACAAATGCATTTATATCCCTGTTCCATTAACTTAGGGTTATTTCTCCCAAGAATCACAATCTTTTCCCAAATTACAATTTTCACCAATCTTTCTGAAACCTCGTACTATATGTGTGCAGATGTATATACATGTATGCATACAGAAATACATTTATAGTATAGAATGATTTAGGATTGGCATATATACATATACCTGAAGAAAGAGATGCCCAATTCAGAGCAGAGCTGAGTGTAATCTGATCTTGAGGTAGCTGTAATAGAATGGCCTTGTCTGATCATCGTTTTCACCAAGAATTGTGCAAATGGGCCAAACCCAAGTATCCCTATTTTCAGAGATTTCTTTGAAGACGAAGAAGACATGGTGGGGTGGGTAGGTAGGTGGGTGGGTTCTTGTTACAAGGGTTTATATATTAGATTCACTTTTCAATGTCTTTTAATATTCCATTGACCAAATTAAAGTCTACATCATTCTTTACATTAATCGTTGCTCTTTGATATGTTAGTTACCCTCTTTTATCTTCTTAGATCATCTCCAACCATTTTACTCAAATCTAAACTCAAATCTTTATTTTGTCACCAAATTTGTCATCAAATTTATCACTATCTCCAACTCTTTAAACTCAAATTAAAATATTCTCTCATAATATTCTTAATTTTTATTTTTCAAATTTTATTTAATATCAAATATTTATTTACTTTAAATCCCATAAAACATTAAGAAAGCTATGAGCAATATCTTCATACAAGGTCACACCATTAATGCACACCACATGTTCGATAAAAGAAAGCTACGACATTTAAGCTGACCTGAGCTTCTGCTAATGGCGGTCGATGCGTTGGGATAGAAGGGAAACGCCATTGAGTGGGAGTTTCGAGAGGAGAAGCTGAGCATTTGAGAGTTGGGGGATGAAAAGCTGAGCATTTGGTGTTGTTGATGTTCAGACAAGGAAGAAGTTTTGGGCAGTTTGAAGGGCCTCAAGTCATCTTCATCGACAGTGCTTTCCTGCTTGAGAAATCCAGATCCATATAATCTGTGCTTGATGACATCACCGTCGGGTTCAGAAGCAAAGGTGCTGCCATTGTTGGGGTTTGAAGAGAGGAAAGTATCCAAACCCACCGCCCCAAAATCCAAAGTCCACTTAATAAATGAAAAAGAAAAAAAAAATTTGAGTAGTGAACAGGAATTAAGTGACAAATTTGTCACCTACTGTTCAAAAACTCAAATTTAAGTCAAGATTTGAGTTGCATTGAAGCAACAATTTTCCACAATTTGAGTTTAAGTAGGAATTTGAGTAGTACATTGGATATGATCTTAGCATTTCATTTTCAATTTGCAGAAACAAAAAAACATGCAAACAAATCTTGTGAAAAAGCTAAGTATGCATTTCATTTTGTACAAAAGAGAAGATAAATTCAACATCAAGAATTCTCTAGTAACAAAATAATGAAAAGAATCTAACTAAAAATCTAATCTATCCATCTCAAATGGCAAGTAATAGAAGTCACCAATTAACAGCATGATCAGCAAAAATAGGGCCAGGAGTTGCATCATGAGCTGCTTCATGACTAACAACAGCTGGCTTCATCATTCTATTCATCATCTTCTCCCCTCTGAATCTCTGCTGCTGCACCACCAGCACTGACGCCGTGGTCCCGAAATCCGGCGACGACAGTATGTCTCCGACCACCCCGAGCTCCGGGCACTCGCTCCACGCGCCCAGCCCCATCAGTATCTGAGATGCTTGATGGTTCTTCCCCACTATCAACAAATCAAAGCAGTTCTCAAGTGCCCTCAATGATGCAGCCAATCCCACCCCATCCTTCACCACCTGTTCTTGATACACAAAGTTCTGGTTCTCTATGTTCTGCTGCCTCACCTCATCTATCAGGCAGTTGTCCTGTTTCCTCTCTCGGGCCGAGTCGCAGCCGTAGAGGAGGAAACGGATGATCGTCAGAGTCACGTTGTTGTGGGACCCGATCCGGGCCCCATAACAGAGTGACTCTGCGTCGTCGGAGCCACCAATGTAGATGACAGCAACTCGGTAGATGAGCTGGGTGTTGAGGGTCGTCATGGACCCTGTGAGGATTCCTCGATCAACGAGGATTCCGATGGAGCATGGAGCTACGTCCATGACTTTGATGTTCATGGTCTGGACGGCCTTATTGACTGACCCGATTGAGCCATCAATCTCCCAGCGCTTGTGAAATGGTAGAATAATGATGGTGGCACTTTGGTCCATTGCCAGTCTGCATATGTCATCATGCACTGTTTGCAGGTGTGAGACAGCACTGAAGGACTGGACGGTGACACAGGATTGGTTGGAGAGTTCGTACTGTCTGAGGGCGTTGATGATGTGGCCTGATCGCGAGTTGTTCGGCTGTAGGCAACGAGTCGATTGGTGAGCGACGAGCATGTTTGTGATGCGGCCCACGACCTCTTCGAGGATGACTGCAATGACTGCAATGGGGCTGAATTCTGTGGGGTTGGAGACGTCCAGAAGGCTGATGATTGAAGGGACATTGTCTTGGTTCTGAATGCAGACGAGTATCCGGAACTCTGCGTCACGTCTCGAGTGTTGGATGGTCCTTCGTTTGAGAGGGACGTGGCGTTGTGAAGGATCGTATAGTAGCCTCACCAATGGAGTTATGATTGCTGTCACTCCCACCACTGATACAATGCTCAGTGCAAACTCTTGGTCTGTTAGAAGCTGTGTTCAAATCAGTTTTTCAAGAAAGTTAGCATAAATGAAGATGCTTACATTTGTATTCTTGACACTTTTTTTCTTTTTTTTGTTTCTTTCTGGTTGGTGTTGAAACCAAACAGGGTCTGAATCCTCTGTCGTGCTCAACACAACAGAGGATCCAATAGAAAGTAAGACGAAGAGAGACGTACCCCACCATCCCTCCAGAGATTGTAGATAAGCAGTTCCCAAATGCCTCTTGCATTGAGAATAAGGCCAAGGACAAGAGAGTCATAAAAGTACATGTTCAAGAAGCGAGAGGCCAAAACCACGGCGCAAATCTTGGCAACACAAGCAAAGATGATGAGGAAAGCCACGATCGAAAGGGACCTAAGATTGGCCTTAAAGACGTTGGTTTTGATCCCACTGATAGTGAGGAAGGTCGGATAGAGAAACTTGCCAATGAATAAGTCGAGCTTGGAGATCATGGGTGCACCCAAAGGCGGTCCATCGGGCACCATCAAGCCAAGGACCAACGGACCAAGCGTAAAATGCTGCCCTATAACCTCTGTCACAAGTCCACATATAAGAATACCAGTAAAGCTAAATAGCACATAGTAATCACCTAAAGGCTTTCCACTTGGTATTCTCTTCACAACCTTTTGGATAAGAGGCCTTATTGCATACACCATAACACCAACGAACACAAGTGTGGATGAAATTGACAAAACTGATCTCACTGTCTCATAGTCAGACTGCAATATTGCAATTATAGTGCAGAACATAGCCAGCCCTATTAGGTCGCATAGCATGGCCGTTGAGCTGGAAATACGGCCCAAATCACTGCTCGCCATCTTAAGCTCGATAAGGAGGCAGGAAACATTGGAGAAGGATGTGATACACTGAGATGATGCAAGGTATGGAAGTGCCTTTTCAAGTGATTTATCCATTGGAACATACTTCTTCAAGATTGATGACAAGAACAGGGAGCTCAACAACGTGATGACCATGGCTGATACGCCAAGAACGACGGCCTGTTTCCCAGGACGAACCATCATTCTAGTATCCGTTCTCACCCCTATCGCAAAGAGGAAAAACATGATGCCAAAAGAAGCCACTGTTTCCAGTGTCACAATGCTTCGAGCAGGGAACAAGAATGTGCCCATGATTCTCTCATGGCCTAATAGCGACGGCCCAAACATTATACCACCCTGTTTGAACAGCCACACAATATGATCATGGAGCACAATAAGTGTTCTTGCAATGATATTGAGATGAATATAGGAGAGATCTTACGAGGATTTGTGCAACGATGGAGGATTGGCCGAGAGGTTGGAGGAATAATTCAATGAGGAAAGATGCAGTGGAGATTATTGCAAGTTGAAGAAGCATAAGTGGAAGAGCATAATTCAATGGATTTCTGCTTATCCACATTCCAAACGTTGCAATGTTGTCTTTATATTGACAAACAATGAGTTTATTCATACCAGCTGGATCCATCTTCTTCTTCTTCTTCTTTATAAATTCTTTTCTTTTTTCTGGGCTTGTTTTAATCACAGCATTTCATTCAAGATGAACAAAACAAGGTTGAGAGTTCCATTTCTTTCTTCTTTCTTTTTCTCTCTCACACACACAAAACACACCTATACTCTCACTCTCTTTGCACACACAATTAAGCATAATTGGAGGTTTTCCTTAAATTGTGGGGCCTTGAGACTGGTTGTGAGGGATGCATACATTCATAATAACACGTGTGTGTATGGAGCCTTTTTTTTTTTTTTTTGTGGTTTTTTCCCTTCATCTGTTATATTTAAATTATTAGATAGTTGATTGTTATTAGTTAATTTTTTTGGAATTTAAAATAGGAATCATAACAGCAATAATTTATTGAGAGAAATATCAATATGTATTGTTAGGTATAAGTATAATACAATGTAAAACTCAAATATACTAAGTATTGGTCTAAAAGTCGTTAAAATTTGGGAAAATGTATTATTGCATTAGATTGGAAAATTATAATTCTTCAATTCCTAAAAAAATGAAAATCGAGAAATAAAAAAAAATGAAGTGATTTATATTTGATTAGAGTCCTCATCATATGATAAAATATTATTCTCATGCAAAAACTTATATGTCCCTGGTGCACATAGGGGCACAAATATAAGTATCATATACATGATCTTCAGGTGTTATATATATACTTTACATGTGTTACGTTTTGTGGTATTATACATATACTCACTCTATAAGTATTATATGTATATAAGAGTATATATGTGATATCTGAAGAATATACACATAATACTTGTAAATTATATATTTAACATCATATGATAATTAATTTGAGGGCACCGTGCCCCCTGGACACACAAGTGTCACTCTTATTCTTATTAAATTCAACTAGTAATTTACCCGTGCGATGCACAGTTTGTAATATAAGATCTATTAGTTTTGAATTTTCTAATAATATAATGCGATAATATTATATTAACCTAAAATCTATACTATATACTATAACAAGGAAGTTGGAAATAATTACATCTATACCCTTTTACTTCCTAAAAATGTCAAATCAACAATTTCTTATTTTACTTTTTTTATTACTTGATCTATTTGTTTTAATAATATAATTAATTATTGTATTTTTTTGTATTTTACATTTTTATTACTTCATCCATTAATTTGATTTGATATTATAATTATTGTATTAGTTTATTCTTAATCTATGGACCTTAATTAAATTGATTTTATTGAATTTAATTTCTTGATTAAGGACCAATAATACATATCTTCACATACAATAATCTCAATAATAGAGATTAATTTGTTTAGGTATATTTGATATCATATTTAATATGAATTAATAAATAAATGTAACACTATTTATGTAATATGAAATTATATGTCATCCTAATATCATTCAACATTTAAAAAGATTATTAATACATATTAATATATTTTATTGATGAAGATATTATTAATCGTACAAGAATAAATATCATAGAATCTGTGAAATGTTAAATATCTTTACATCATATAATCATATTATTAATTTCATATAATACTAAATATCATTCAATATATTGTTACATAAGTTCAGATTTTTTTTAATTGTTAAATATTTATATTTCTAAATGCTTATTATTAATTAAATTAAATTACATTATCAAATAGATGATATTTACCACGTTTTATATATCGGACCGTGCAACGCACGGGGACAACTACTAGTTATATATTAATAAGAATCTAGACATATTATCTTTAATGTGTTATATCTTAAATAATATTATAATTTTGAAATGTAAAATATACTATATAAATGTATGTTTATGTTAACAATGAATTATAAAATATATATTTGAAATATGAAGTTGTTAAATAAACATCAATTTTATACAGCCATTAATATTGTATATTAAAATTAATTAAATTAAATTTGGTATTGATAAACATTTACTGTGTTATGGATGTTAAACGAAAATTTATACTTAAAAGATATGTTACCTCCTAAAGATATATGTGTTATGCATGTTGCAATAAAATATAAATATAATTACTATAATTAAATATATTATTTTATTCTTTGATTTATCTTTACTAACAATTAATTAATATATTGTTTTATTATTTGATTTATACTTACAACTAAGGTGCATGTTAGTAAATATTATTTCATTTGTGTTCACAATTATAGATTTTTTTAAATTTTTTGGTCTAATTAATGCATACAACTTAATTATTTCAAGTTAAAGAAAAGATATATGTCTTTCAAATAACTAAAATATCTTGATATCATGTATTTAAATAAGGAAGGTAATTCAATATTCAACTCACGTGTATTGTCAAATACATCAAATAATTATACCAAAATGTTTTTCATTGTTATTAATTTCTCAAAAATTCTAAAACTAATAATTTTAAAATTATTCTGCAAATTTTCTAATGTATAATTTAATTAGTCATTTGTTTTTGTATTTGTAACTTTGTTAAATATAATTATACATCAAAATTTAAAATGGAAAAGTTATTTAATTTAAAAATTATGATTTATATAGAATAGGTAATAAAGACAAAATATACCTACATAATCCTACCTATATGTCATCATAGCCCAACCTAGAGGGCCCCACAATCCTAAATAATATAAAAGAATTCTTTTTAATTTTTTAAAATTCTTGTAACTACTTTATTTCAATTTATAGTATGTCAAAATAGGAGGTAAAATTAGTTATTTCTATTTTTATAGAAGGTTTTCTTTTTATACATACTAATAATTTACCCGTGCGATGCACGGTTTGTAATATAAAATCTATTGGTTTTGAACTTTCTAATAATATAATGCGATAATATTATATTAACCTAAAACTATATATTAATAAGAATCTAAACATATTATCTTTAATGTGTTATATCTTGAATAATAGAACAAAACTTATATGCACCTGTGGCACGGATCCTAGATCCGTGCCCCTAACCCGACCCGGAGCGTGGGCCGCGCCCACGCGCGCCCCCACCTGATCTGGTGTGCGCCCACGCACACCAGATTTCACACTATGTGATTCAGTGATATGTGTTATATATGTACTCTATAGGTGTTATATATGTACTCTGTAGGTGTTATAGTTATATTATATGATTCAGTGATAGGTGTTATAGTTATACTCTATAGGTGTTATATATATATTCCTTAGGTGTTACATCTATGTTCTTGAGGTATTACATATATAGAAGATTTCATATTATGTGATTCAGTGATAGATGTTATATGTATACTCTATATGAGTTATATATATACTCTTTATGTGTTATATGAATGTTCTTGAGGTATCACATATAAAGAAGATTTCATATTATGTGATTGAATGATAAGTGTCATATATATACTATATAAGTGTTATATGTATGTTCTTTAGGTGTTATAATATTTTCATAACACTTGAAGGAACTGTGTTTATTATATATCATAGATGAATGTAATTTTATATCACCTATAGAGTATCTTTGTAATACCTTTAAAATATTTTCATAACATTTGAAGGAATTGTATTTATACATATTCTTTAGGTGTTATATATATACACTATCGGTGTTACATGTATATTCTTAAGGTATCACATATATAAATTCCATATTAAGTGATTCAATGACATATGTAATATACATACACTATAGGTGTTATATATATACTCTTTAGGTGTTACATGTATGTTCTTTAGGTGTTTGTGTGGATCCTGTCAACTCATTATCTTCGAAAATTAAGTCTTGCAAGTTAGTCATCTTCTCAATCTCAACAGGGATGTAATCTCTGTTTCTATATCCAAATGAATGAAATTCTGAACAACAAAAATCAGTAACAAAGGATATATAAAACACAATTAATACATTAATTAACATGATTATCCATTCTTGATTACAACTATATATAAGTGTATCATACTCTAATTAACTACACTCAACCACACAAGCAAGTATGGACCAACTGCTCAAAGTAAACCACTTAGCTTCTACAGGAATTCCCTTTTGAAACTCTTCAACGTTCTCATAGTACCCATTATCACTCTGCAAACGTTTCATAAACTCCTTGTTAATTTTGCTCGTCGACTTTTTCATCTCACTCACCAGTTCTTTTAACTCTTTCTCCATTGGATTGATGCATTGAACTGCTGCCAACCATAGGAAATTACCAAAACAACAATCCGGAAAAGCTGGCTCAGCCCGTCTCCTCAGGTTCACCGGCTGAGTCACCAAGAAGGGCCTGTGATAAAAGCTTGGTTCCACAGCAGCTACTGATGTGAAACACTTCCATAAGAATGCTGATATGACTTTAACACGCGTGGGCTATTCATGATCACTCGAACTCGTTGATCTGGCCTTAATTAAGACTGGATATAGATGATGCATCAAACACATATCTTTTTGTGACAGACCTTCCAATGGTAAAAAAAGGGTAAAACAAATATGACTCTTTAGGCATGGTAACCTTCTGTGGAAAGGCAGATGGGGCTATGAAATCAAGGCCTATAACTTCAGTAGAGCGTCGAGCAATGGCAGCGCAAGCTCGGAGAAATGTGCAGAGAGTGGTTACATCTGAAAGATGGTGAGCAAGAGTCACAGAAACAACTACCCTTTTTCACTCCCCTGTCCTTCTGCAAGAAAACTTGTTGATACCATTTCCCAACTCTATCAAATGCACCACATCCCTTTTCCCTGTCTCCAACGCCATCGCAACACTGCCCTTGATCCTTCGCCTGCTTCACATTGCCTCAACTTTCTTTGCTTTGGCTCCATGGAGGATTGTTAGTATTGCCCATGGAGGAAGAAGAAGAAGAAAAAGAAGAAGAAGAAGAAGATTAGGGTTTCTGAAAAAAAGAAGAAAGGAAAAGAGAAGATGCCCAGAAAAGAAAGAAAGAAATGGAAAAAATTAATTAAAATATATATATACCCATTTTGTAACCGGGTCGGGTCGGAGCAGGTTGGGGGCACGGATCCAAAGATCCGTGGATCCGTGCCCCAGGTGCACATAAGTCCTTCTCTAAATAATATTATAATTTTGAAATGCAAACTATAATCTATAAATGTATGTTTATGTTAAACAAAGAATTATAAAAGAGTTACTCTCATGTGCACCTGTTGCACGGATCTGACCGCGGCTAGCCCAGCCCGCGCCTCTTTACTTTTTTCACGTATTTTGGTCGTTACCTTCATGTTATAATTTTGAAATGCAAACTATAATCTATAAATGTATGTTTATGTTAAACAAAGAATTATAAAAGAGTTACTCTCATGTGCACCAGTTGCACGGATCTGACCGCGCACGGGCTGGGCTGGCCCGCCCAGCCAGAGCCTCTTTACTTTTTTCGCGTATTTTGGTCGTTACCTTCATGTTATGTTAGTGTTACCTTCGTATTATGTTAGGATTACCTTCGCGTTATGTTAATGTGACCCCATCTCCAAATTTCATACCCTTACATTAAAATCACTGAACTAAAATAACATGAAGGTAACACTAATATAAAATGAAGGTAACACTAACATAACATGAAAATAATATTAACATAACATGAAGGTAAAAAACAGTGTTAATTATACCTTCATGTTTATGTTAGGGTTACCTTCATGTTAAGTTAGTGTTACCCTCATGAGGGTAATACTAACTTAAAATGAGGGTAACTCTAACATAACATGAGAGTATGACTGCTTGAAGCGAATCTTGGTGGGTTTGAGAACATCCACCAGGCGCGTGGGGCACGTGAAAGCGCGTTTGGGCGCCTGAAAACTCGCGTCAGAGGCGCGTGGGGCGGGTCAACCTGGGTGCATGGATCCTAGATCCATACACCAGTTGCACAAAATATTTTGCCATTATAAAATATATATTTGAAATATGATGTTGTTAAATAAACATCAATTTTATATAGTCATTAATACTGTAAATTAAAACTAATTAAAGTAAATTTGTTATTGATAAACATTTATTGTGTTATGGATATTAAACGAAAAATTATACTTAAAAGATATATTACCTCCTAAAGATATACTCACTCCGTCCCTGCTAACTTTGCCTACTTTCCTTTTTTGTTTGTCCCAGCTAACTTTGTCAGCCCAAAAATGGCAAAGAAAAATTTACTCTCTTACCCTTCCATTTCTTTCATTTTACAACTTTTGCACTCAAAAAACACATATTAATTAGAAAATTGCCACTCAAAACATTAAAATAACACATCACATCAAAGTCAATAGTTTTTTCTTAAACTCCGTGCGGTCAAACCGTGGCAAAGATAAGGGGGACGGAGGGAGTATATGTTATGCAGGTTGCAGTTAATATAAATATAATTACTATAATTAAATATATTATTTTATTCTTTGATTTATGTTTACTAACAATTAATTAATATTGTTTTATTATTTAATTATTACTTACTAACTAAGGTGTTAGTAAATATTTTCTTTGTGTTAAATTATAGATTTCTTTGAAATTTTTGGTCTAATTAATGCATACAACTTAATTATTTCAAGTTAAAGAAAAGGTACATGTCTTTCAAATAAGTAAAATATGTTGATATGTATTTAAATAAGGAAGGTAATTCAATATTCAACTCACTTGTATTGACAAATAGATCAAATAATTATACCAAAATATTTTTCATTGTTATTAATTTCTCAAAAATTCTAAAACTAATAATTTTAAAATTATTCTTTAAATTTTCTAATGTATAGTTTAATTAGTCATTTGTTTTTGTATTTATAACTTTGTTAAATATAATTATACACCAAAATCTAAATATCAAATTTATGTTTTTCATAGATTGGAACAAAATTTAAAATGAAAAAGTTATTTAATTTAAATTTTTTGATTTATATAGAATATGTAATAAAGACAAAATAAACCTACATAATCCTACTTATAGGTTATAGCCCAACCTAGAGGGTCCCACAATCCTAAAAAATATAAAAGAATTCTTTTTTATTTTTTTAAATTCTTGTAACTACTTTATTTCCATTTATAGTATGTCAAAATAGGATGAAAAATTAGTTATTACTATTTTCATTAGTTATCACTATTTTCATAGAAGGTCTTTTATATATATATATATATATATATATATATATATATATAGATATAGATGATACTAAACTGCATAGATAGGGTTATGATTCTATAGGATTTTGGAATAGGATTCTGTATTAATTGAGAAAATATAAAAAATTATTGGACAATGATTCTATTAAAAAAACCATACAATTAGGATTTTGAGTAGCATTATAATATAAAGTTATTCCAAATTTAAAATTATTAAATTACTATCATGACCTTAAATAATCATCTTCTATAAGGATATATATTAAATTAGAGTCTTAATATAATATAGAATTTTGGATTAGAACTCTTAACATTAAATTTTTAGAATATGAAAATACTAAAGTACTCTATGATGATCTTAACAAATAATCTTTAATAAAAATAAATGAGGCAATTCATAAGAAACATCCATATTTCTATATAAGTAATAGATAGATCGATAATTGGTATACACGTTAAGATTTCAGTGTAGACACAATGTTGAAAAATGATAGTGAAGAAGGCATTAAGAAGGGCCTGTCATTTGTTAGCAACAGAAGAAGGAAGAGTTGTGCATTAAGGATGTTAGAAGCTGTTAAAAGACAATAATTAATGACCAAAAATGGAAAAAAAAAAAAAAAAGGGCTACATAAAATCAAATAGACTTAATGTCCTGGTGTTGCACCACCAAGACAGAAACAGGTGTAGTGAGATCAGAGGCAGAAAGCATGTCCCCAACAGGACCAAGCTCTGGAAGATCATTCCATTCACTAAGGCCTAACAACTGTGGAGTGTCCTCTCTATGTCTCCTCCCCACCATTATCAGATCAAATGCTTCTTCCATGGCATGAATGAGCAGAGCTGTTTCTGCTCCATCTTTCACCCTCTCTTCTCTGTACACTATGTTGTCCTGGTGGGCCCCCTGCATTCTTGTCTCCTTCAATATCTCCGCGTTCAGCACCGCGTCCCATTGGCTATCACCCGCGTATATGTCCCATGGCACGAACCTCACCACCGTCAGGTGCACGTCCGGGGATTGAGCCATGCGCTTCGCATATGCAAGCGCCTCCCTGTCATCGGTTCCTCCGAAGAAAGCTATTCCCACGTTGTATGTGGAGGAGAGGTTGCGGCGTACTTTGTGACGATCAACTAGGATGGCCACCGAGCAGGGTGCAAGCTCGAGCACCTCGCAGTTGATTGATCTTATGCTGCTGCTGTCTAATATCAATTTGCCTTGGTGGTTCCACTTTCGATGGAAAGGAAGGATGATCAAGGATGCCAGTTTGTTGAAGGCGACTGAGCAGATGTCGTGGTGCATGAACTTTGTTAAGGACATGGCGGTGAATTGATGTACGGATGATACTCCTGGGTATTGTTGCTCGAAAGAGGATAGAATCTCAATCATCTTCTGTGTTCTTGTTCCACCGGATGACTTTTGGCCTAGTTGGTGGTCAATCAGTTGGGGGTGGGCTCGACCGGCTAGCTCGACTAGATGGAGGGCGTAGACTGTGAGTGGACTTTCTCTGCTGGGGAAAGAAGCTTCTAGAACTTTCCTGCCAGCTAGGACGTCGTCTATACGATGGGAGCATAAGAGGACACGTAGCTCTGAGTTGGCTGATGTGTGTTGTATGTCTCTTTTCTGGTAGCCAGTGTACATTCTTGAATAGTCGTACAGTGACTTTACAATGAGATGTGCAACTGCAGATTGTACTAGAACTGATGTTGTTAGGATGGAAAAGGTTTCTCCATCAAATGTCTGTGTTTTATCACAAGAAAGAAGGTGTCAATATTCGAGTTTAGAGAGAGAGAGAGAGAGAATGAGGAAATGGGATAGTAAAGTACCTGATTGACAACATTGTAATGATAAAAAGACATCTGAACAACTCCTTGAGCACTCATGATAAAAGCTAGAGCAGCGGAATCTTTAATGGGAACTCTGCAAATTAAGGCTGGAATAAAGGTAGAAGCCAACTTCATTCCATAACAAGTGGCGAGGGTCATCAATACAGTGCCAACGAAACTCAGATCAAATAACTCGAGTATATTGACTCTCATCCCAGAGTAAGTGACCAAAAGGGGTGCCAGCAATCCCGATACTAGGGTTTCCAATCGGTCCACCATTGTAGCCCCCAAAGGTGGTCCATCCGGCACTGCTAGTCCTAGTAAAAACGGACCATACTGATAGTTGAGCCCCACATTGTCCGTGATCAAGACCACGACTAAGACCAAAAGAGACATGAGGATGACATGAAACTTGCAAACTGGTTTCCCTTCTGGTGTATTTTGGATGATCCATAGACAAAATGGCCGTCCCACAAAGAAGATGAATAGAATCAAGCACACAGTTAAGAAGGTGGCATGAATCATGATAACATTGGCAAAACCCATGAGTCCAACTCTCCCATAAGTAATCACGGTGGCTGTGATATTGCTTACTAAATCACTGATCAGGGCTGATGCCAGAGCAAGGCGGCCAAGCTCAGAGTTCATGATTTTCAAGTCCACGAGCATGGAAGCTATGACAGGGAAAGGGAATAAATTCTGAATACTCACTATATTTTATAAGCTGGCCATCGATACCTGTGGAGGCTTGGGTAGATTGACAGTACTTAATATCAACCACCACTAACTGGAAGTGTGACAGCAAGAACTCCGATTGTCCATGCCTTGACACCAGTTCTCAAAACTGTTTTGGGATCCATCTTCACACCACAGAGGAATATAAAGAAAATGTAGCCAATTTTTGACAGTAAATCCAAGTACACACCTCCTTCATCTGGGAACAACGCTGATTGAACGCTCGGAAACTGTCCCAGAATAGTCGGTCCCAGTATGATTCCAGCCTGGTTGAATTAAATCTAATGATTATGTTATGCATATTGGCCATATGAAGATATATCTAAGTAGCACATTTTTTTTTTGTATATAAATTCAGGCATGAAGAAGTACACCCCAAAAGAATGAAGACCAACAAAAGCATAAACAAATTCAAATTCTTTGATAATGCACTTGCCTCTCTTCTGGACATAATCATAACAAAGGAGTAATCTTTAAGATAAAAGAATGCTGAAGAACGCAAAAGAAATGTCTCCGTTCAATAATACATTGACCTCTCGTACATTAGGCTTACATCAAAATGGCATTCACCAAACCCATAAAATAAATTCAAATCATTCCTCATTCAAGCATTTAATCAAACAACACATATGCGCCTGTCATGGGACATCAATCTTCCTCGCAAAGAGGAACAAAGAAAAGAAAAGAAAATCCCAACACGCCATTTACTCCATAATGAAACATAATACCAAAAACGAGAGAGAGAGAGAGAGAGAGAGGGATACCAGGATCTCGGAAACAATTCGCGGCAAATGGAAACGACGGATTAATAAATGAAGGGACTGGGTGGTGATGAAAATAATGGCCAATTGAAGCTGGAGGCGGGGCAAGGCGTACTGGAGGAAGACTCTGGCGCCGTCGGAGCCCCAGACTCCAGGGGAATGCAGCGCTGTATCGACGTAGCAGAAATCACCGGTCACATTTCCCGGCCGTTCCTTCCGGATTTCCCGGCCGGGATACATTTGGGAGAACTCTGCCATCGATCACAACAGCTTCTGCCTAACCCCACCTTCCGATCATCAACTGGGATGGGATGAAGAAACAAAGAATCTTTTGTATGAGATGATCTTAGAAATGGATGGACCTATGTTGGGTTCCCGCCGAGAAATGTTCGCAGCCATTTGAGTTCAAAAACAAGCTTCTTTCCTCTTTGCTATATAATTACGCATTTCACCTTAATAAACTCTTTTCAACTAATTATCACCTTATACTATTCCTTTTTTCTTTTTCTTTTTCTTTTTTTAAAATACCCCCAACTTTTTTTTTTATATATGTAAAACAAATTAAGGATTTCAATATCTCTAATAAAATTTTCCATTCTTTTAATTGAAACACTATATGAGGGATTACTTAAAATTTGATTTAGTTCGAAATAACCCATTGATTTGATGTAAAAAAATTAGAGAATTTTGTTTGAAGTTTGTTAAGTTTCATACCACTAAAGATATGTATATAGTGTCAAATATGATCGTGCTTGCAAGATCAATTCACCACATGAATTCTTTATTAAATAACATATCGATGATGTAATTAAGCGGTATTAAATTTAAATAATGCATGTTCATGTAATCTATCATCTTTTGATAACATATCACCTTAAACTTTGATTTGCTTCCCAAATCACCATGTCCCATCCTTCCGAATTTGACGTTCTTGCATCTCGACTTCAAATTACTCGGAGAAAAAAAATTACACCTTTACTAATGATGAAATTTTGTTACATAGAACAAACTACTGTAAATTACTCTTGTTCTTGCTGAACAATGTCTTGGAGTGAAATTTAGTACACAATTTAGAGTGTAATAAAACAACAGATTTACATGAAAGCATGATGTATGAGTTCATGTAT